>VCRD01001095.1:30598-41271 GCA_006783055.1 Trinorchestia longiramus
CAAGAATCCTTCTCTTCTTCCGGCAATAATCTGACGAAGATTCCCCAGTCAACCCCGACTTGGATAAACCGCGAAAAAAATTAGATCGTTAAAGTTCCATAAATGTAGGCGCGCTCGCTCGTTCCCTCGCCTAGCAAATAATGCTGCGACCGAAGAAAAGCGATTGTTAGCTTGTGCTGTACGCTTGAAGGGCTTAGGGGAATACTTTATTTTTTGAGGTGGAATAAATATTGGCAAGATAATTTACCACGTGGATATGGAAAAATAAGATTATGTCTTCGTGGGTACTGCAGAGACGTAGCAACGCTAATTACATAAATGTCCGAGAAACTAAAAATTGGAGCATGATTGCCGTAGATTTAAATTGACAACTGACAACACTGAGGTAAGATACTACGGCAACTCTGTCGAAATGAAGATAAGAAATAATGTTGCATCACATTACACGAATGTAAGTACAAATTTACTTGAATATAAGTACAAATTTACTTGAATATAAGCACAAATTTACTTGAATATAAGCACAAATTTACTTGAATATAAGCACAAATTTACTTGAATATAAGCACAAATTTACTTGAATATAAGCACAAATTTACTTGAATATAAGTACACATTTACAAAAATGTAAGTACACATTTACAAAGATGTAAGTACACATTTACAAAGATGTAAGTACACATTTACATAGATGTAACACGCATTTACATAAATGTAACCACGCATTTACATAAATGTAACCACACATTTACACAGATGTAACCACACATTTACACAGATGTAACACACATTTACAAAAACTACACTAAGCGCTGATGAACATCCAACTCAGGGGCTATTGGATAGTCTCAATCACCACCAGGAATATAATAATAAAGTCTCAATGTCTACCCATCATTCGGTGGAACAGATATTGACATGTTGCATTTTCCCAGAGATATTTTGAGGGTTGAAGGCATATTTTAATATTCAAAATGAAGTGTTATTGAGTAGCACATCACGTGGCGTAGGCGGCTTCAGCTCGTGTTCCGCTTGAACATAAAATTCTATTTTTAGAACTTTGGTATTCTTTTTGTGTTACAATCATGCATTTGTTCTAAAGAAGTGTGTTTACATTCATCTAATGATAGATTTTGCAGAAACGTGCACGACACGTGCGATTGATCTAAAAACATTCACGACACTGTCGCGGTTGAGCGTTAGTAACAAAAATGTGTTTTTTTATAGTCTAAAATGTAAATAAAGGTTTAGTATCAGCTCCTGCCTAAAATAAATTTTATTTCTTGCAGAGAGCTTTCAAAAAATTAAACAATTGAACCAAGAATGAGTTCCACACTTCACGATGCTTCCTCAAGAACTTAACTTGGTTGCACGGTAGGACGATCTTTCAACTAGAAAAATGAAATAAAAAAATCATGCATAAGAAAGTAAATCTACTCTAAACTTGACGATAAAAGGTTTTCAAGATACCCTGACGAAGAAGTCCATTTCAATATATTTTTCTGTCGGTGTGAAATCACTCGGTACGCATAATGGAAATGTTTTTTTGCGGGGTACTCCTGAAGATTGTTACCTTAGAACCATTCATGACATGCGTAAAGTTTCATATAAAACTATATTTAGCATACACTCGGAGATAAACGTATCTGATAAATCACAGGCAGAAAAAAATCACTTTACACTTCGCAACGCTGATATTGATTCGAAGAAAAAAGTAATGGTCAACCCACCCACTGTCCAGCAATATTTGATCTAGAAACAGTATTTCGTGGTGCGGCCGCCTCAGTGTGTATATATTGGGAGTTGAGACGATTCCCGCCATCTGCTGCATTGGCGCTTTTACGACGAGTTCAATCTAGCGTGGGTCATAGCTATGAGTTTTATGACCAGAGACGACGACGACGATTCGCTTTAGGGCTGCGCTGGCCGACGATCTCAGCCCACCGCTGCGGCTTATTATGAAGCAGACGCCTGTCTGGCCCTCAAGAATATAAGGACAAGCTCAGGCTCGTTCGTAACCTAAAAGAGCTTACTAACTGCCACCATTATAGGGGTCCAAATCCACCATTGCTATTGAAATAACTATCATAAGGGCTCCTAGTCCACATTGCTATTGAAATAACTGTCATCATAGGGGTTCCAAGTCCACATTGCTATTGAAATAACTGCCCGATTATAGGGGTTCCAAGTCCACATTGCTATTGAAATAACTGCCCGATTATAGGGGTCTAAATCCACATTGCTATTGAAATAACTGCCCGATTATAGGAGTCTAAATCCATATTGCTATTGAAATAACTGCCCGATTATAGGAGTCTAAATCCACATTGCTATTGAAATAACTGCCCGATTATAGGGGTCCAAATCCACCATTGCTATTGAAATAACTATCATAAGGGCTCCTAGTCCACATTGCTATTAAAATAACTGTCATCATAGGGGTTCCAAGTCCACATTGCTATTGAAATAACTGCCCGATTATAGGAGTCTAAATCCACATTGCTATTGAAATAACTGCCCGATTATAGGAGTCTAAATTCACATTGCTATTGAAATAACTGCCCGATTATAGGAGTCTAAATCCACATTGCTATTGAAATAACTGCCCGATTATGGAGGTCTAAATCTACATTGCTATTGAAATAACGGTACGATTATAGGGGGCTTCAAATCGATACTGCAATCAAAATTACAGTATAAGAATATTTGGCATAAACGAGAAAAATGCGGGTTTAATGATTAACAGAAAAAACTTTGCGCTGAGAAACTACTTTTAATGAAAAATAAATCGCTTTATCATGTGTTTTTCTTAGTTAGGAATCTAAATTGTACACGTGTATAAAGACGACATTTGGACATTCGTAAAGGTAGGTCACCTAGGACCAGTCGAAGAAAGTAACAGAGATAGAAGCTAACTCAAATGAAAACAGTTCCAGCAGCTTCATAAGCCATCATCAATACAAGGAGAATTCCCACTATATAATAATACAGTTTGTTGCTTGCTTGGTCCGTCTCTTTGCGACGCTCGTAAGGATTTAGATAGGAGGAAATTCGGTAGGGTATACATGTATTGTAAGCATTGTATTGTGGATACCAACGGGACATCCAAAGTGGAAACTCCTTCGCAAAGCCCGCGTCCACTGGTAAACCAAACAAAATTTTGTAGTAAAAACACGTGAATTTTCCCGTGTGGGTGTACTAGTCTGACAATAAATGCTAAAATAGTAACATGGCAGGAGGCCCTCGTGACCAGCGCTACTGACTCAGTGGCAGGATGCTTAGAACAACACGCAGGCATCACACAGGACGTCTTCAAAACAGGCTAGTCCCTGAATATATGCCGTATTATATGTCTATACATGTATGCGATTTAACTTTGAATATAATTTATGTCAGGATACTCATTTATCATCGTTAATAGTTACATAGTTATAGTTTCCTTGATTTTTTAAAATCACTCGTTATGATTAGCAAATTGTTATCGAAATAGAGCAGCAAATTAAATTTTCTTAAACTAAACCTGATATATGGGTCATCAAATATTTAATTTAACACGCATTAATGGGACGCTCTTTATTTCTGCACACATCTGAGTGTCCTCGACAAGAATATCAAACTTCCATTCACCCACGAGGACATCCAATCTCTTGTGTAATCGCGCTCCTGAATATCTTTGCAAAACTTTTATCAGTTAATTCCGTTTGCTGGAGTAACTTGGGAGGGTTTGCTCAAACTTTGGCTTCGACCGACTGTTCTTAAGCCAGTCAGCACTGCAGGGTGGATTCCTGGTTTGTAATACGAGCATCCCTTGTTTGGGACCGTCAATTAATCTTGTGAATGAGGTTATCTCCTGACAAATAGAACATCGTTACGAGGCGTATCCGTATCTTCAAGTACTTGCAGGAATATGATGTTCCAAGAATTTTTTAGGAATATATTTTGAGCTACAGCCCCCAACTTTCAAGTTGCTTGAGTCTTTGCAGAGTGTCATTGGTAATTCAGTGTAACAGTTATTGTTGTCTGATTCATAGGAGGCAAGGGCCACCCCCTCCCCCGCTGAAAAAGGGCCATCCCCACGATGAAAAAGGGCCACCCACGATGAAAAAGGGCCACCCACGATGAAAAAGGGCCACCCACGATGAAAAAGGGCCACCCCCCCGCTGAAAATGGGCCACCTACGATGACACGTTTTTAACTCAATAACTAAATGCAGTAAAGTTAATAGAAATTCAAAAGAATAAAATAGCTGTGTGACTTTGGTCCACTGAAATAAATTTAAACCTCTATCATTTTATTACACATGAATCCCAGCTCAAAATTAATCTAATACGTAGAAGTGTCGAGTTTTTAGATGAATTATTAGTTAACAATTTAAAACTTATTCATTACACAACTTCTGAACTGCAATATCCCTTCAAATTTAAATTCAACCTAACGGTTGATACAATTCTAGGAATGATATGCAGTGCATGAAGCTAATTTCAATTCAAGGAGCTTTTTCGTTTTTCAAAGTAATTTAATTCAAAAAAACAACACGTATTTCTTTGGGCCCTTGATGAAATTGCGCAACAATTTTTTCAAATGAAAACTTTTTTATTCCTATGATACGTAGCATTTTATTCTTCCACTGAGGAGGACTTCAGAGCAACACGTGCATATTAGTCGTGGATTGGATGGTGACCATCAGTGTATACCGACAAATACCAATAGCACAAATTTCTTTGTTTCGAAAATTAAAATAACTCTGAATCTGCGCGAACAACACAAACAATTGCAATTCCAACGAACGCAGGGGGCGCCTTCCCACGCTCACACATACCTCCTCCCTATATTCCCTTTACTCTATTATTCTGCCCTCCTCCTCTACTCCCTTTACTCTATTATTCAGCCCTCCTCCTCTACTCCCTTTACTCTATTATTCAGCCCTCCTCCTCTACTCCCTTTACTCTATTATTCTGCTCTCCCCCTTTACTCCCTTTACTCTATTATTCTGCTCTCCCTCTCTACTCCCTTTACTCTATTATTCTGCCCTCTCCCCAATTGTTATCCCTTCTTTTCCCCCTCCTCGCCCGCGATCAAGTCACACGCCCCACTGGAGGGTTTTTATAGTTGTAATATGGCGCGTAAACAACAGAGGCGCTCATACAAGTTAGTTGGTGGACACCAAACAGAAGTGGACGAAGGTGGACAAAGCTTGGCAGACAAAGATAGATAAAGGTGGACAAAGCTTGGCAGACAAAGGTAGATAAAGGTGGCCAAAGCTCGGCAGACGCACAGACAAAGGTGGACAAAACTCGATGGACACAATAAAGTGGGAAAAACTCGATGGACACACAGAATAAAGTGGGGAAAGCTCGATGGACACGCAGAATAAAGTGGACAAGGCTCGGCGGACACAGAATAAGGTGGACAAGGATCGGTGAACACAGAAAAAGATAGACAAGGCTCGGCGGACACAAAAAGCGGATAAAGCTTGGTGGATAAGGCATGGCGGACACAGAAAAAGGGAGAAGATCGAGTGGACATAAGCTTTGTAGAACAAACTCAGCGTTGGGGAATAAACAGAGCGGAATTTTAATGGTAGTTGTACTAACTGACCATTGGCACGCCTTGGAGGCGTGTAATGGTTCTAAGGTAATTATTTAAGAATAATAATTATTACTCAGTAATTATTTTATGCACGACTGAAGATAAGAAAAAATAGAGAATAAAAAGCTAAACATAAAAGACACCAAAATATAAATGACATGGTTATAACTGAAAACAACCAGCCTACTTCGTATAAATTACAAATGGTGAGAGTTACAGCGGGCTTACAATGCCGTGTTGTCACTCATTGATGAACATACATACTTTTTTGTGCAAGTGCACGATTAGCTGAACTGGAAATTTAACTCGAGAATGATAGTATAATCACAGAAAACAAAAAGAACCAGTAAGAAAACGCAGAAGTAAACGATCATCTTTCCGTTCCGCATTTGCTAGCTTGGGTGTATATTGGTTTGAGAACCAAATGTGTTTTGGCCATTAATATTCGAAATGCCGCCCTCTCATCACCTGGTTTAGATGGGTGATGACCCTTATGAACTGAAAAAATTTACCCGAAAAAAGATAAATATAAACCCTTATAATCAGAAAAAAACAGTTCACGAGGAAAAAACTTGCAATTCACGACTTTTAAGTAAGCAAGACGGAACACACAGCAGTCTGAGCCAGAGTTACTTCAAGACCATTAAGGTGCACGAGGTAAACTAAGATTTTGAATGGAAGACTGGGCGCTGGATCATAAAATGTGCTGAATCCGGTACCCAGTATTGTAAAAAGCACTGGATTCAGTACTGCAAGAATCACTGGATTCTGTACCCGGTATAGTAAAGGGCACTGGTTCTAATACCTGCTACACTAAGAAGCATTAGACCTGGTATCCGGTATTACACTTGAATTTTCAGAATTTGTCTTCTGGTTCTTAAGACACATGCAGCGTAAAAAAAAAAACAGTGTTTCTAGAGCCTTGTGAAACATGTTAACGCGTTGACTCCGAAGTGGTACGTATGTGTACCACTTAGGTTAGGTTCTGTAATTTTTTCAGATCCTTCTAGTGACTACATATGCGTACAAAGTGAAGTTTTACACCAATCAGGCAATCGGAGGCAACGTGTTAATGACTTTCCACGCTTGAATTCATACATCTGAAGCTCATAATAATGAAAGCAGAGTGAAAGTCAAGTAAAATACTCACTGCGCAAAAATTTTCAAGTTGAATTATGCAGTGAATATTTCGGAAAATGACGCGACGGTCGCTATAGGAATTCGTTCACGAATCAGGAATTTTTTCATTGGCTTTATTTGGATTTCTGCTAGAATTGAAGTAACACTCGAGATTCATCAGATCCACTAATGGGCTCATAAATGTCCACTCGTCTTACACAAAACCAATATTCCCATGATGTCTATTCGCTCAAATGGTAGGCTTGCGTAATTATGCTTCCATAATTACGTCTTTGATGTGCTGGAATTGTTCTTTAAAAGTTATAAATGCAGTTAGGCTTTCTTTGCGTAGCGGTGCTTGACCTGCATATACGCAAACGCTTCTCAGTCTAATGAAGGTAGTAATCAAATTTTCTAATTATTCTTTTTTAAAGGTGGACTCTTCTGTTGTGCAAAAATGCCATAATTATTCTATTAAAAAGGTAAACTCTTCTTTTGTGTTAAAATGCCTAAGGCACGCCACGCTTTAAAGCCAAAATTTCTGTTGAAATAGTCATTGCAGACTTCGAGCTAAAAGCTACATAAGTTTTACAACAAAAATACTTGATGCAAAAATTTATACTTCAGCAAATACCACTAAAAAATGATTGCGGTTTCAGTTTTTACTGTTGAAATAAATTTAATAGTAAACACGGTGAACATAAAGAGAAAACAGAAATATTGAGGAGGAATTACTGAACGTTAATTATTTTTAGTTCCTTACCTCCGACGTTTAAGTAAAACTTCTGACGAAACACCTTAAATTCTTTGCTTTCAGAAAGGCACCAAACTACCCACAAGTTTTGGAAACCACTAAGAACCAACTGAAGGCTAAGGAAAGGACGCTTGTCAGGTTCTTTTTCTTTAGCTTCTTTTGTTTGCGGAAGAAACTACGTCATGTTTCGAAGAAATGCACTGCACCAGTAAATTTGTTTCAGAAGAAGAAAAAATACCATAATTGGCGCTTTACAATGAAGTAAGTCATAAACTAGATTATAAATAACCAAGTAGGCGAGTAAAAGAAAATGTTGTAGTGAACACTTTGAAGAGAAGTAAACGATGAGCTTCAATAAGAACTTAATTAATGTCTGAGTCTCATAATACAGATATGAGGAGGGGACAGAAAAATTAGTATTATTATTTATCATCATACGGACTAAAAGAAGTATTTAGAGTCTCTACATACAGGATAGAGGACGATTTCTTCCATATTGTGTTGTTGCTATTGAGATAAATGACTCATAAAAAGCCAATAATATGATAAATGATGTGATTACAAATACTGCATACTTCAGAAGTCATTGCCTTGTAACATCCCTGTTCTTCAACTGACGTTTTAATTTTAGTAGACGATGTTGAGATAGCTAAGTAATTTTAGCTATCTATATTATGATTATTGGAATTTTTCATTTCAAATGGTACGAGCGTTACAAAAAAATACCTCTACTCAAACTTATTCTAAAACTGAAGGTTCTTTCAAATTTCTGTATTATAATACGCACACACGACATTGGCTTCCTTATCCTAAACAAATAGGGTCGTCGATGTCAGGAAATTATGCTCAGAGTTGATGCCAGTTCCTTGTTCCAGACCCTTTCTCCTTCTCGTATCTCAAGACACTGACGACTCACAGAGTGGTGTCAACACAAAAATGCATTTTAAGTGTCTTACGCGGAAGAAACATCATTCGTACCAGAACTTGTAGCCAAACAGCTCATATTCATAGCTTGAAAAATTTGTGCAGAATCAATGGAATTAGCTTGAGATTATACGTTTTTCGGGTCAGTAGAATCTGTTTTCATATGCTGATGTAATGCTTGTTGATAGTATATTAGACCTTGTTGTTGAATTGGGTGTCTTGTATGATCAGCTGAGTTAATGTACAATGAAATAAATGAATTACAACCTAAATAAAAAGATCTACTAGGAACAAAATACAGATAGAGCTAACTACGTCGAGTGCTTAACTGTATGATAGCATAAGTGCTTGGAAGTAACAGGAGAGTTCAAGTTCAAGGCTTAGAGCCAAATTGTGAACTGATGAAGTAGTACAATTCATGCAGCCATTGTATGACCGGTTACTGAGACGAATACGCAAGAACTGAAGAGCTATGAATTACTTTATGTTCCTTCGATTAGAATTTGAGTTTGTAATGGCTGAAAAACCATTGAATATGACAAACTTATTCTTCAGTACAATGAAAATTTTTCCCATCGATTCAAAAAATGTAGGTGTTTTTACCTCGCGTCCAATGCAGAGAAGTTCATGAAAATGAACTAAGCAGTGATAAAAGAAATTGAAATACTAATATTAACATTCTGGGAAACTAGTATGAAATTCATGCTTTGAAATTCATCGGATGAAGGCTAGACTTTGAAATTTATGAACTTTATATCGTTAGTCGTTACAGAATACAAGAAAGCAGGCGTAGAGTAATTGCTAGCAAAACAGAATGCAAATTGGCGTGCTAAAATACAAGCTTACTCTATAGCCAGGGGACATTGACTTCATGAATACATCTACATGAAGCACAAGACTTGCTCTACAGCCACGTCTTGTTGGTGAAATCGTGTTCGGGCGATGATACGAGAATTTGGTTATAAGTTCGAACGATTGAGCCCGATTTGTGCTTCCGCTGCTCACAGCGGCATTCCAGTCTAGATTAAACGGGTCTGTCGCAATCCCAGAGCTGATGTGCCAGTCCCTGATATTTGTAATTAACAAAGCGTGGCTGCATAATAATGCTAGAACAATTGTTATTGGGTTAATGCACCAGGCTTTAATATTTACAATAAACGAAGTGTTGAACAATAATGGATGAATAGTTGTTACTGTTTTGATGTGCCAAGTCCTGATATTTTAATTAACGAAGCGTTGCTGAATACTAATTAAAATAGAATAGAATATGGCAACAGAAACGAGCCGATTGGTTCATTCTTCAACTGCTACCCGAATCCCATGCCGTCTAGTGTTATGCTGAATACTAATTAAAATAGAATAGAATATGACAACAGAAACGAGCCGATTGGTTCATTCTTCAACTGCTACCCGAATCCCATGCCGTCTAGTGTTATGACGCACATGCATCTCAATCACACGTACGCACAGGGGGTGAAGAAGGATAGGAGGAAAAGGAGTAATTAACATACTCTTAGTCAAAAGTTCTTTCACACTCACATTACACAATAATTATTAATAATTATGTGACGCTGAGACAAAATTTGTGGTTAACATAAATATGACTCGTAATACGCAATACTTTGATGACTCACAAAACACAATTAACACATGATTCGAGATACACAACTGCAACATGACTCTCGAGACACAGCAAGTGAACGATTCGTGGTACGAAATTATTGCAGGATTCATGGTACAAAAAAGTACAACGAATATTACTGGGCTGATGTACCAGATCCTGATATTTACAATTAACAGTGACCTGAAAATAAATAAATAATGAAGTTACAGCAAGCACGAAACTGATGTTCTCTCAGCACTGATGGGAACTGTAGATGAAGGTTTATCATTCTAGAAGTGAGAATAGATTTCAAAAGTACCATCCATGAGAATTTACTACTCACTAATAAATATAAATTCTAATTAAAATTTTTACAAACTTTTCATTGTGCATTTCTGAGCTTTTTCACTCGCAAAATAAATAAGTTAAGGTTTATAAATGTTACCAAAAATTTCTTGTAGAAGTGTACAGTACACAGTGCACAATCTTCTTAATTCAACACCAAATTTCAACTCCGAGGTCTTCGAACTCGCTTTAGTTTACAGTTCACTCATTTCCACATCGAAAGCACCCTAATTTACCAAATTTTATGAAGTCACTGAGCTACCCGAAGGACCCATTCCTCTTCCCCAGTCAACATAATTTGCTTGGGACCTGCTTTGACCATTACTCCTGGTATAAGCA
>VCRD01001095.1:45906-68689 GCA_006783055.1 Trinorchestia longiramus
ACTTCAGCAAATCCCACTAAAAAATGATTACGGTTTCAGTTTTTACTGTTGAAATAAATTTAATAGTAAACACGGTGATCATAAAGAGAAAACAGAAATATTGAGGAGGAATTACTGAACGTTAATTATTTTTAGTTCCTTACCTCCGACGTTTAAGTAAAACTTCTGACGAAACACCTTAAATTCTTTGCTTGCAGAAAGGCACCAAACTACCCACAAGTTTTGGAAACCACTAAGAACCAACTGAAGGCTAAGGAAAGGACGCTTGTCAGGTTCTTTTTCTTTAGCTTCTTTTGTTTGCGGAAGAAACTACGTCATGTTTCGAAGAAATGCACTGCACCAGTAAATTTGTTTCAGAAGAAGAAAAAATACCATAATTGGCGCTTTACAATGAAGTAAGTCATAAACTAGATTATAAATAACCAAGTAGGCGAGTAAAAGAAAATATTGTAGTGAACACTTTGAAGAGAAGTAAACGATGAGCTTCAATAGGAACTTAATTAATGTCTGAGTCTCATAATACAGATATGAGGAGGGGACAGAAAAATTAGTATTATTATTTATCATCATACGGACTAAAAGAAGTATTTAGAGTCTCTACATACAGAATAGGGGACGATTTCTTCCATATTTTGTTGTTGCTTTTGAGATAAATGGCTCATAAAAAGCCAATAATATGATAAATGATGTGATTACAAATACTGCATACTTCAGAAGTCATTGCCTTGTAACATCCCTGTTCTTCAACTGACGTTTTAATTTTAGTAGACGATGTTGAAATAGCTAAGTAATTTTAGCTATCTATAGTATGACTACTGGAATATTTCATTTCAAATGGTACGAGCGTTACAAAAAAATACCTTTACTCAAACTCATTCTAAAACTGAAGGTTCTTTCAAATTTCTGTATTATAATGCGCACACACGACATTGGCTTCCCTATCCTAAACAAATAAGGTCGTCGATGCCAGGAAATTATGCTCAGAGTTGATGCCAGTTCCTTGTTCCAGACCCTTTCTCCTCCTCGTATCTCAAGACACTGACGACTCACAGAGTGGTGTCAACACAAAAATAGATTTTAAGTGTCTTACGCGGAAGAAACATCATTCGTACCAGAACTTGTAGCCAAACAGCTCATATTCATAGCTTGAAAAAATTGTGCAGAATCAATGGAATTAGCTTGAGATTATACGTTTTTCGAGTTAGTAGAATCTGTTTTCATATGCTGATGTAATGCTTGTTGATAGTATATTAGACGTTGTTGAATTGGGTGTCTTGTATGACCAGCTGAGTTAATGTACAATGAAATAAATAAATTATAAATTAAAAAAAAGATCTACTAGGAACAAAATACAGATAGAGCTGACTACGTCGAGTGCTTAACTGTATGATAGCACAAGTGCTTGGAAGTAACAGGAGAGTTTAAGTTCAAGGCTTAGAGCCAAATTGTGAACTGATGAAGTAGTACAATTCATGCAGCCATTGTATGACCGGTTACAGAGGCGAATACGCAACAACTGAAGAGCTATGAATTACTTTATGTTCCTTCGATTAGAATTTGAGTTTGTAATGGCTGAAAAACTATTGAATATGACAAACTTATTCTCCAGTACAATGAAAATTGTTCCCATCGCTTCAAATAATGTAGGTGTTTTACCTCGCGACCAATGCAGAGAAGTTCATGAAAATGAACTAAGCAGTGATAAAAGAAATTGAAATATTAATATTATCATTCTGGGAAACTAGTATGAAATTCATGCTTTGAAATTCATCGCATGAAGGCTAGACTTCGAAATTTATGAACTTTATATCGTTAGTCGTTACAGAATACAAGAAAGCAGGCGTAGAGTAATTGCTAGCAAAACAGAATGCAAATTGGCGTGCTGAAATACAAGCTTACTCTACAGCCAGGGGACATTGACTTCATGAATACATCTACATGAAGCACAAGACTTGCTCTACAGCCACGTCTTGTTGGTGAAATCGTGTTCGCGCGATGATACGAGAATTTGGTTATAAGTTCGAACGATTGAGCCCGATTTGTGCTTCCGCTGCTCACAGCGGCATTCCAGTCTAGATTAAACGGGTCTGTCGCAATCCCAGAGCTGATGTGCCAGTCTCTGATATTTGTAATTAACAAAGCGTGGCTGCATAATAATGCTAGAACAATTGTTATTGGGTTAATGCACCAGACTTTAATATTTACAATAAACGAAGTGTTGAACAATAATGGATAAATAGTTGTTACTGTTTTGATGTGCCAAGTCCTGATATTTTAATGAACGAAGCGTTGCTGAATACTAATTAAAACAGAATAGAATATGGCAACAGAAACGAGCTGATTGGTTCATTCTTCAACTGCTACCCGAATCCCATGCCGTCTAGTGTTATGACATTAATCACGCACATGCATCTCAATCACACGTACGCACCGGGAGTGAAGAAGGATAGGAGGAAAAGGAGTAATTAACATACTCTTAGTCATAAGTTCTTTCACACTCACATTACACAATAATTATTAATAATTATGTGACGCTGAGACAAAATTTGTGGTTAACATATATATGACTCATAATATGCAATACTTTGATGACTCTCAATACGCAATTAACACATGATTTGAGAAACTCAACTGTTACATGACTCTCGATACACAGCAAGTACACGATTCGTGGTACAAAATTATTGCAGGATTCATGGTACAAAAAAGTACAACGAATGTTACCAGGCTGATGTACCAGATCCTGATATTTACAATTAACAGTGACCTGATAATAAATAAATAATGAAGCTACAGCAAGCACGAAACTGACGTTTTCTCAGCACTGATGGGAACTGTAGATCATGGTTTATCATTCTAGAAGTGAGAATAGATTTCAAAAGTACCATCCATAAGAATTTACTACTCAATAATATATATAAATTTTAATTAAAATTTTTACAAACTTATCATTGTGCATTTCTGAGCTTTTTCACTCGCAAAATAAATAAGTTAAGGTTTATAAATGTTACCAAAAATTTCAGAAGTATACAGTACACAGTGCACAATCTTCTTAATTCAACACTAAATTTCAACTCAGAGGTCTTCGAACTCGCTTTAGTTTACAGTTCACTCATTTCCACATCGAAAGCACCCTAATTTACCAAATTTTATGAAGTCACTGAGCTACCCGAAGGACCCATTCCTCTTCCCCAGTCAACATAATTTGCTTGGGACCTGCTTTGACCATTACTCCTGGTATAAGCACCACTAAAAGAAAGGGCCGCGCTTCTTTAAATCACCTGAACTGCTCCTAAGACCACCCTGTTCTTCGCACGCAAAGAGTGCTGTACCCGGTTAGTGGAACTACGGCTGCACCAATCATTGCCATCCAAGTGAGCTGCACCAATCACTGCCATCCACGTGGGCTACACCAATCACAGCTGTCCAAGTGGCTCTCCACGAAGTCTTCCAACAAGAGGCAAAGATTTCAGTGGTAGAGCTCAGTTCGGTTATATGTGAAACTATTTAAATAATTTATTACCTCTGATACCGTATTGTCAAGCTGCAACTCACAGGGCTTGACAAGAAGAATTTTTGGAGTGGATTTCCGCTACATAATGGCTCAAAAGAGTTCGAAGTCTTCTAAACGATTACTTATAGTTGAATGCCTCTGTCCTGCGTTGATGGAAGTTGAGGCCTTCATATTTTGCACGTGTAGGGTATTTTCTAAGATATTGTTTTATTTCGCGCGACTATTTTGCGAATAGATTTTCAAAAGTAAAGGTCAAGTTTCTATGATTGTCGTGATTGCTGTTGATTTCGCCTAGAATGGCTCCAATAGAACACACGGTTGTAGAAAGAGTTGAGAAATTTATGGAGTCTCATTAGGATATTGGTGTCTTTCATTTCTGACCTTTGGGAATTGGAGTACGAAGACTGAAATCAATTACTGAACCAATAAATTTTCCGGAGTCGAGGTCAGGACTTTTCCAGGGCTCGGGCATCCGTTGAGTCCTTGAAGTAGGTAATTTGTCCTGATTTCAGAAACTTCGTACGTTCATTTACTTGGGGAATTTTCAGTCCAATATTGCTGACATACGTGTATAGAGCCAAAAAAAATACATTTGATTTTGGTTGTTACCTAGGGTAGTGATGCCTGCCAATGGAGGTGATACTAGTCATTGGTGATGATAATAACTTTGACGGGCGGGGGTAATAGTAAGAGTTTTAGAAGTAATTGTGTCAGCACAAGTGGTAGTGATTACGATTTTCGGGTTGCAAATTAGGAAGATGAAGTAGCGGAGATAATTGTGGTGGTGGTCACCATTAACACCCGTGGTAATGATTTTTACTGGTGCTTATGGTTGTCAGTTGTGACTTCCGGCTCGGATGAAGCTTTGCCATTCACACGCAAAGAATGAATATCAGGAGCATTAACGATCGTAATCATCGCTGTACGAAATTACATTGAACAACGGGTTGGAGGGAGGTCGCTGGTGCTTTGCATCCATGGGTCCGTAGAAGATAGCAGTCCCAAATTGAATGCAACTAAATTAAAGAATCTCTGAATAATTAATTAATTTGACTGAATGAATAAATGAATTGTAGAACTCCTGTAAAGTACATAGGTGGATTACTAAGGGACTGAATGAATGAATTACTTCATATAGGAATTAAGGGCACGAGTGGACTAACTTTGCAAGTAGTCTGAAATTACCGTTAGTGCTTCCTTGAGTCACGTTTTCCTCATCTAACTACCATTTTTTTTCTTACAGCAACACCTAATAAGAATTAATGTGTTACGAGCTATTGATATTAACATTAACATTTTAACTGACTGTAGCTTGAGACATAGCGAAGAGCATACGAACGTAGCCCATGCATAAATTAAAGTCATACGTACATATAATTAATGAGTTGAATTTGTAGACTGTTTCCTCGTTACACCAACAGTTTCCGACTATCAAAAGTTGTTAGTACCAACTGTTTCCGACCAGCAGGAGCATGACTATAATTAAATTCAATTTATACGGGAATTTTGAAAACCTCATTTCAGTTCGAAGAGACCCTAAATGCTTCTACTGTCTTGAGCAATCATTATTTTTACTACAAAAATTTTAATGATGAGGAGTGTAAGTTATTATACTAAACATCACATTTTGTTAGTTACTGCGATTAACAAGTTTATCTAGAATTATCTGGAGAATTGCGTGAGCTAGAGGGATTAACGCGATCATCCAAAGTAACATAAAACCCAGCGTGAAGTGTTGCAGAAGTTATCCATGAACTAGAGGGATTGACACAATCACCCCAAGTGACGTAAAACACAGCAGGAACTGTTACACTGGTTATCTATGAGGTAGAGGGATTAACATGACATCCAAAGTGACGTAAAACACAGCGTGAAGTGTTGCAGAAGTTATCCATGAGTTACAGGGATTGACACGACCACCCAAAGTGACGTGAAACACAGCGTGAAGAGTTGCAGAAGTCACCACCCACGCACTACGTCGAGAGCCAAGACCTTCCTTGGCTGCACTGCAAGCTCAGATCCTTAAACTTGATGGCCTCAGTAATCAAGTGGATCGTCTGGTACATGCGACGGATGTGCTTTGCAAATGACAGCTATTTGCGCAGCCGCAAGGCCTGCAGAGCAAACCTAGAGCGAGGCAAGACAACTCAGGAATGCTGTGCATTTTGTTTTCCGTAATAGCCAAAAAAAAATAAAAACAGACGTGGCTGCTTGTAGAAATTGCTCGTCGCGCTTTATTATACGCATGTGTTTACAGTAATATTTTATGTTTAGATGCAATGAAATGATGTAGTTTAGGTTCAGGGAGATGTACCAAGGTGAATTTACTAAGGTTCAATAAGGGAATTGTTGTTGCTCTAAAATAACAAAAAATTCCCAATTTTCAGTTTATTATTTGATGATGAAGTCCATACGCACTGAGCTATAAGAAAAATTGGGTTAAAATTATTGTTGCTGTGTTTAAATATGAATGGATTCTAAATTTTAAACACTTTTTTCAGATACCCAGGCTGACAACTTAATTTATGAAAAGCTAAGACATACATAAATGCATCACACCACATCCACTGGATTCATCAGATTGTGATTGTAACAAACATTGGGATACTATCAGTCAATCGTCGACGCTTCAGTACTAACATTTTGCTTGATAGTTTACTTCTGCATTGTTTCCTATGCCATAGCTAAACATAAAAAAGTATTGTCCAGAAATTCATTCATGGTTTTATGTTGGTTTGACCTCAATCAATAAAAAACATTCGTTTCTAGCAAAAGTATTGTATGTTGGTACCTGGTTATCAGCCAGCTATTGAAGTAACAGACCAGTAAAGGAAGTCTGAAGTAAGAGACTAGTTATTGAAGTAACAGACCAGTAAAGGAAGTTTGAAGTAAGAGACTAGTTATTGGAGTAACAGACCAGTTAATGAAGTCTGAAGTAAGAGACTAGTTATTGAAGTAACAGACCAGTAAAGGAAGTCTGAAGTAAGAGACTAGTTATTGAAGTAACAGACCAGTAAAGGAAGTCTGAAGTAAGAGACTAGTTATTGAAGTAACAGACCAGTAAAGGAAGTCTGAAGTAAGAGACTAGTTATTGAAGTAACAGACCAGTTAATGAAGTCTGAAGTAAGAGACTAGTTATTGAAGTAACAGACCAGTAAAGGAAGTCTGAAGTAAGAGACTAGTTATTGAAGTAACAGACCAGTAAAGGAAGTCTGAAGTAAGAGACTAGTTACTGAAGTAACAGACCAGTTAATAAGTCTAAAATAAGGAACCAGTTACTGAAGTAACAGACCAGTTAATGAAGTTTAAAATAAGGAACCAGTTACTGAAGTAACAGACCAGTTAATGAAGTTTAAAATAAGGAACCAGTTACTGAAGTAACAGACCAGTTAATGAAGTTTAAAATAAGGGACCAGTTACTGAAGTAACAGATTCATCACTGAAGTTTGTTCTACAAAACCTAGCACAGATCACACTGTATTTGCAGCAAATTCAGGGTCGACACACTGTCATCTGTTGTGCAAAGTCACACTGTGTCGTTTTACATCTGTTGTACAGAGTTACACTGTGTTGTACATCTGTTGTACAGAGTTACACTGTGTTGTTGTACATCTGTTGTGCAAAGTTACACTGTGTTATTGTACATCTGGTCATAATAAGGTTTTGGCTAATGTTTATAGGTGGTGTAACCGGCTCTTCATTCATCAAGAATATCCAGGACAGTAAACTCGGTGATGTAAACATGTTGATCGAGGTTGTTGTCGATCTTTTCAAGTGAACAGTTGCACGTGCAGAGAACTTAAGAGTTGGAGGTCATACCTTTTACAACGCGAATCAAAACTAACTCATGCATCCCTTTCATATAATTTCTTTAGGATTGACACTATAAAGTTCATTATGACACTATCAGAACTTCAGTATTTATATGCAGAAAACTTTACCTGCAAAGAGAACCTGGTGTTACTTTAGGCTGAACCATGATTAGTTCCTTATTCAAATCATAAAAATCCCAGCAAGCACCAGCCGTTGTCGTTCCAGGCAGAATCGTGCGAGAAACCGTCCTCCCTTTTCGTGGACCCATTCAATTCTCGATTAAGCAGCGCAAACACGGAAGGGAAATCCTGTCCATCAGCTACCGCTGATCCTACATTTGAATGCTGACGTTGGGGGCTTGGCCCGCTTCGATTACGAGACGTTCAGAGAGGCGCTGAGGCATTTAATGGGCCTCATTATGAGTCGTTAAGCTGGCACTGAACTCGAACACGCCATGCGCTTCCTCAGAAAGCACCTCTGCTTTTTGATTTACTGTTATGACCATTTTATTGCGGCTGCAATTGATAGAGGATCGGCTGGAAGTCTTAATTTTAATGTTTCATATTTCGAGGTTATTGCGTTAGGCTTGCCCGACGCACCGCCCTTATTGCGCTAACCTTGCCCGACGCACCGTCATTATTGCGTTGACATTGCACGGTGCAACACCATACCGTATTTTGACAAGGAACTTCTGTGCTTTATTTTAATATAAAATTTCAGTGCTGTTGCAATCAACAACAACATACTAGCAAGAGATCAAATTCAAGCACATATATTTATTTGGCAATTGTCTTCTCTTTGGTGAAAATCTGAAAGATTCTAAACTTTCGAAGTCCAAGAGATAGCAACTTATTTAGTTTATCAAATCTATATGTTATTTCATTGTTGCTGTACTTTATAAAAATACTGTAACTTCAGGCCTGATGCAAATATTTGCTTTCTTTCAAGAGTTTAGGAGCTATTTTTACATTTGAAAATTATTATCAGGACCATCAGTTTCTTTTGTGATTAACATTAACGTCAAAGTTAAAGTTACCATGAATTTCCACAGACAAAGTATTTATGAATTTCTTTTATATTAAGTAACTCCTTGAAGAAAAAATACGGATGTAAAAAGAGATATTATAAAGCCATAATGATCTTAATGATCATAGAAGGACATAAAAACGTTCTACGAACAAGGAATAATTGCGAGAATCGCTGATAAGCTTTTCTTCACATTAGACTATTAAAAATTTACTTGCATGTGACCTTTCCAGCAATTTTTTTTAGCAAGCATACTTGACGTTTATCACCAGCTTGGTCGACTGGTGAGCGAATCTGCTTGCGAGCAGGAAGACCTGGGTTCGAATCCCGCTGCCGACATGGTTGACGCGGCTAGAAATACGGCATGGGATTTGGGTAAACAACCGAATAATTATCGAAGTAATTATCTGACCCAAAAATGGGCCAGAAGGTTCGTTCCTATAGCCTCATTCTATTCTATTCTATTCTATTCTACTCATACACTCGAGTGATGGTAATGCTACAAAAAGTAACAAATATATTTAAACTGATATTCAAACGCATCGTTCTATTACAGGGGTGGGGTGGGTAGGATGGGGGTTGGGGGAAACATATTTTACGTATTTTTGGCTGTTTCTATTCGAGATACAATCTTTTTAATACAATCGAGATACATGAATATGTATGAATGAGAAATTTTCGATAAGATTCGTTCTAGCCACTTTATACTCGAGTGCATACACTTTTTTACTGGTATATGCACGTAGAGTCTAAATGAAAATTTACACACTAGTAAATAAAGCCTAACGCCCTAGTAACTAAATCTTAACGCACTAGTAACTAAAACTTAACTCACTAGGTAAAATCTAACATTCTAAATAAAAACCAAACGTATTGGTAAAACGAATGCGAACAGAGAACTCTGCTTAAAATATCAATACATCGGCGCTCTGTCTACATGGAAGCTGATATGCTTTGTAGGTAATCACATAAGAAGGTAATGTTATTTCATTCGTTGATGTACACCTGCAGTGTAATGGTAACCGTCGACATATGTAGAGTACATATACTCGTATATATGTATACCAGTGCTATGTTACTGTGTTGTCCATACGTGCGTTCAGTTGATGAGGGAAGTCAGCGTTCAGTTGATGAGGGAAGTCAGCGTTCAGTTGATGAGGGAAGTCAGCGTTCAGTTGATGAGGGAAGTCAGCGTTCAGTTGATGAGGGAAGTCAGCGTCTAGTTGAAAAGGGAAGTCAGCGTCCGGTTGATGAGGGAAGTCAGCGTCTAGTTGATAAGGGAAGTCAGCGTTCAGCTGATGAGGGAAGTCAGCGTTCAGTTGATGAGGGAAGTCAGCGTCTAGTTGATGAGAGAAGTCAGTATCCAGTCGATATGGGAAGTCAGCGTTCAGTTCATGAGGGAAGTCAGCATCCAGTTGATAAGGGAAGTCAGTGTCTAGTTGATATGGGAAGTCAGCGTTCAGTTGATGAGGGAAGTGTGCGCCTAGTTGACGAAGGAAGTCAGCGTCCAGTTGATGAGGAAAATTTTCATTCAGTTGATGAGGGAAGTCAGCGTTTAACTTCATATAGACTACCAAGAGACTACAAAGCATAAAATGTGTTTTAGAAAACAAAGAGACTACAAAAGAACACAATTTTAGGTTACTATGGAAGCATGAAAGAGCTTTTCCATAGGAAACAGTTCCTATGAAACAGTCAAACGAGAGGTTCTACGAAAATGGCGTTAATGGTTGCCCATTTTTTATGCTCTGTTTGCTTAAAAGCAATTAGGTGCACTCCGGTCTACGGTTGAATATTACAAAGTGATAATGAAGCGCTATAATGATGTAGGAAATTTAAGTTGTTTATAAAATGGTTCATTGTTCTGATATTTGTTAAATAGTTTTTCTTTTCTCGTATAAAGAAAGTGAAAGACTTTGTGCCACGGCCAGCAGGTAAACAAATAATTTGAACAGAAATGTGATTCAATGCACTTGGAGCAGAACATGGGACTTACTAGCAATATATGTAATCATTGAGCGTATCATAAGTGACGTAAATGATTTACATACTAAAGAGTTATTACCACAAGTTTTTGGATGTGTTACGTAGTACAAATTATAATGTCCCGTGACTAATACATGTAAATATATACGAAAATATAATGACTAAAATATGACTCGTCAGAGTCATATCTTAAAATAATTTTCTAAACAACGAAGAGAGGCTTTTAGTCCAGACATAGTGTAAAAAATATTTATCAGCTATAAATTTACGAATTATTCCTTGAAATCAATAAAACAAATAATATAAGTAGCATTATATGATCAGATCTTAACCAGTTCGAAATCAGATCATGACCAGATCGTGATCAAATCGTGATCAGATCGTGTTCTGATAGTGATCAGATCGTGATCAGATCGTGATCAGACCGTGATCTAATAGTGATCATATCGTAATCAGATCGTGATCTGATAGTGATCAGATCGTAATCTCATAGTCATCAGACTGTGATCTCATAGTTATCAGATTGTGATCAGATCGTGATCTCATAGTGATCAGATTGTGATTAGATCGTGATCTGATAGTGATCAGATCATGATCAGATCGTGATCTGATAGTAATCAGACCGTAATCTCATAGTGATCAGATCATGACCAGATCATGCCTAGATCGTGATCAGATGTGATCCTGAAGGTCATATCATGTATTTAATTTCATATGCTGAAAATAATCATTGTTGTAATGGTGCAAAATGTGAATTATTGGCGCACAGGTTCATTGACAAGGTTTGTGTTAATATTGAATGTGACAGAATTATTTTGAGACAATAAATTCGAAGTAAATGGAGGCTACATGTAAATTTACTACGATCCTTTCAATAATAAAAACCTGGGAGTTTTGGAACAAAACAATATCATTATTGAGACTTGCTAAGACGAAAATGACCGTTAATATCATGCATTGGAGCGTTGGTTAATATACTGGTTAGTTGTCACATAGGTACGTATGTACATGAATTCTGTCAATAGAAGCTGAAGCACAGTTATAACATTAATCCATCATGCTCACAACTGTCCTACATCTATAATACTTATTTAACAAAGAATATTATTAAGCATTTATCTTAGGTGAATCTGCTGACGCAGCACCGTTTTCTTGCTCGAATCGACTCAACTTTTCTCACAGAACATTGAATACTTTTTGCGATGACTCACTTTAAATTAGCAGTGAATTACTGAGCTGGAAACTACTAACTCATTGCTGCACAAAAAATTTACACTGAATTGTTTTAACCTGAAGAGAATGTTAAGTATTTAGAATTGTGATTTACTTTAAAAACCGATTTCTTTTTTTTACTGGATGAAGGAATTCTGTACGGCCTTTCATTACAAGCAACAGCGTCACACAAAAACGTACAGAACAATTTACGTGCGATAAAATTGTTATACTAGAAGCACACATTTTCAAACTAAATCATCTGTGTCTGCTTCAAGTTTAGTTTTAGTATGTAGTGTAAATGCTACTTAAAAGGCTTGATTAAAGCCAATAGTATTAGTTAGCAGCAATAGTTCCAATTCTGTATCATGACTACAGGCTCTACCGGTTTTAATACGACCACTTTCTTCACGAAAGAAATCTTGGTTTCGATCAAGAGCTCCACAAAGTTATGCACTCACATCAATCTTGCACCACTTTCAACATTGCCTCAGACGACAATGAGACAGGTATGCTTTATAAAGTAAGCCCCAATCACATGATAAGCTTTTGTTGAACTAAGACTTGTGCAATAATTCTTAAATATAGTTCTGCTTTTCATGTTAGGTACAGTTTTCAAACAATTGTGAACTCATTCGTGCACAAACCCACCTGTACGTCACACTGATGCGTTTAAGTGCACTGGCGGTAGTGTTTTTATTTTTACCTTTAGCCTGCCTGCTCCTCATCTTCTTCTGCCTCCTTTCTTGCCTCGTGCACTTGTGTGAATCATTATGAAAATAATGAACCATTTGTTCATATTTTATGTTCAAAAAATTTATATTGTTTTGTTATAATTGTCTCATAAGGCACAGGGCAAATCAATAGTGTTGAAAATTTAAACGGGGAGTGAAACTCTGTACTGACCGTGGAATTATATGTACATCTACTTACATAGTAAACATTGTATCTCCACCTCTCTATCTCTCTTTGTTTGTATCTGTGTGTGTGTGTCCCATTACTTCCTATCTATTACTGAAGAAAAATATTGAAATGAAATCAGAACAGGTATGCATGTAATACAAGCATTGTATTGTGGATACCAAAGCCGCTGCATCACTATAAAATTAAATAATTTTCCCCGTTATTACTTTCCATCTCCTACGCGGCCATGTTATCAAAAGATAAGATACAGAATGGAAATTTTCGACGCCTTTATGAAACATATTCAGGTTTTGAAAGTACCACGGGTAAAACTGAAAAATGTATCTTATTTTATAGATCCTTATTTTTATCACTTTAAACCGTGGAATTTCCGCAGGTACTATCTACGCCAGGTTATCAATAGATAAGATACTGACTGGAAGTTTTGTATGTATTTATGAAAAATATTCACTTAAAACACAAGAATTCGTCGTAAATCTTTGATGTATTTCTTTTGATAATAATTTTAAATTAGTCAATTCTAATCAAACTTGTGACCCAAATACGGATCAAAAAGCCCACAATTTTATCACCTATTTATCATGAAATTAAGACAGGAAATATATAATGTTCAAGTACCTATTTATTGCTCGCTATTATAAAAATCCCTATTGCCTGTTCTGTTCAGTTCATCATACAAAACTCAAGAAGGTCTACGGACTTTACATCAAATATTTAAGTATCTTGAGCCAACTGCACATAACACTCTACGGACTTTACAACAAATATTTAACTATCTAACCTAATGTTGCAATTTGGTTTCACGTCTAATTTGACATTTGACTGATGAATAATTTTATATCAAGTGGTTAATTTTACTTTAAGTGTAAAGATTCCACGACTATGTACAAATTTAATGAATTTAATGAATTTTCATGTATGTGTTGAGTATTCATCAAGATTTTGCACATGTTGGAATAGATTTTCGCACACAAGTGATTTTAAGAGAGATGCTAACTATGTTTCAATGTAATGGAACTAGAGAGAGAAATAGAGAGTTGAAGATACACTGTGTATTATAGAAGTAGATAGCTTTTTATATGATTAATAGAAGTATTTTATTCATAATTACTATAACGGTTTCATTACCTGCAAATCAAACTTCATGAAATGATAATCTGTCTGTTGTCATTAAATAGATGGTTAATATTGTAATTAATTAGGAATTATATTACAGAGAGAAATTATTTTCTATCTATCATGTTTGTTCAGTAATACACACAAAATAGTAGAGTCATGAAATAGGTAGCGCATTCCTATTTTTCAAAGTCAAACTGCTAATATTCATTATTCTTTTAATATATGGTGTTATTATCTCACCATTGATCATATTAATAGTTCCATTACATCAAAACATAGTTAGCACGTCTCTTGAAAACACTTGTGTACGTAAAACTATCACAACACGCATCAAATTTAAATGAATGCTCTACATATACACGGAAACTCATTAAATTCATTGAATTTCTACATAGCTACACATGTGACTCCATACATGTGACACCACACATCAGGCACCACACATGTAACGTCACTCGTGTCACACATGTAACTCGATACATGTGTCACACATATAACTCCATACATGTAACTCCACACATGTTACACCCTCATGTAATTTCACACATGTAACATCACACAAGTGACACCACACATATAGCACCACACAAGTGACACCACACATGTAACACCACACAAGTGACACCACATGACATTACGACATGACACTCATTGTGTATGCGGCCCACAAGAAGTAGCTCGTACAAGTTCTCAACACAGACGTGAAGTAGCTCCTTAGAATTCTTCAGGTTCTGGGCCGACTTCAATCACTATTTTTCGCAGCAAAAGTTTGTGATTTGAAAGTTTCCCTCTTCAAATTCTTCTGGGACGAGAACAGTGACCGCAGAACTCGGAGAAAGCCAGCAACTTGTGCTGGCTGTAAATAAGATCGAACATCTCTCGTTTTTCTAAATTCCAGTAAACAACAGAAAAACAGTCTTCATTTCGAACTTTAGCGTATCGGGGAATGAAACTTACATGATTTTGTTGCTTCATGAAAAACAGGAACACTAGTTTTTTGTTTTGTTGTAGCTAATGCAGTAATTTGATATTTAGGGAAATTGTAATTATTCTTGAAATTTATAAAGTACTTAGGGTCAAATTTTAATAACAAATCCATTGAAGACACGTTTTTGCTCATTCTGATTTACAATACTTCCTAATGAACTTTTTAACAAAGGAACTTATTTTGGCCAAACTTTGCAATGGGTAGTTGGTCAGAATCTTTTTATATCTAACAGAAAAGAACAAGGCCCTCAACATTAACTAAACTGAATAAACGAAGGTTCTTGAAGTGTTTTTAGTAAGCCTCTCGAAGGAAGAATTGGCAAATCAATGCTTAACTAAAAGATCGAGATTTCTCCTAAACACCTAAATCCAGACAACGCAGAAACCAATTATTGTTAAATTGTGAAGGCGTTCGTGGAAAAATTTCATATTGGTGCACTCAATTTCAGGAGATGCTCATGAAATTTCTACAAGAAAATTCGTACACTCACGTGTCAAAATTCAGTCACAACGCGTTCTCCTGGACACCGACGCTATTGTTACCTTTTTTCCATACCCTTGTACAGGGTGCGGCAACATAACGTCCTTTTTTCGAAAGAAGTTTCTTTCAAAAAAAGGAAGTCGTGTTGTTGCACTCTGTACTTCTTAACGAGTGTCTGATTTTCCTCTCGTTTCAGTGTTTGTAACACATCATAGTAACGACATAGATGATAGGATAATAATCTTATTAGTAAAAACGTTGAAACGAAAATTTGACATAACATTAAAAACAGTAAGAAAAATAATAACAATAATGATAACAATGCATTTATAATTGTAGGGGAAGTGGTATTGAAAAACAATAGTATGATAATTATGACAATAATGGTGAAATTAAAAATACTAGTTATGTTGATAATAATAATCTTAATATATGCAAACGATGTTTATGTTATTCATTTAATAATGAAAAACATACAAAATTTGTATATGGAATTTTCCTAAATTGTTGCTAGCATAGAGTTAATCAAAAGCAATCAAATTACAGGGTCAAAATATTTTAGACTTCATGACAAAGTTCTGTCCGTGTTTCTTAGAAGCTTTATGTTACAACGGGACCTATATTGAAATGGTATTTTGATAAAATCATAAGCAATCGAGCTTTAAAAATACGGGTACTTGCTTCAAAAACTTGTATAAATGGCAGGAAGCAAATGGTGCGTATACGGTATAGTAGAATGTGAGATAAGTATCCTTAGACTGACTAGTTCTAAACAGTTTTCAAACGCAGAAAACTTGAGCACAATTCTAACGAAAATGCATTAGTCAATATTTCATAACATATATCAATTTGAGTAGAATTGCACACCGTCTTGAAATGCAATATAGAAAGTGCTAAAATGATATGAAGTGCATCGCTAGTTCTCATTGCAATAAGGAGTTCATCGACCAGAAGTAACCTTCTTTCAAAATAGAACGATAAGAGATCGTTAGTCCACAGCAGAAAAATCAACGAATTTTTTTCCCTAACACCGCCACGTGTATGCTACCACCACCGGAACAAGCAACAGCTTGTCGTCCGTAGAACCACTCAGCTCGTCTCCAATGGTATCCGAAAACATTGCACTGGCTTACTTTGAAGATCAAAAGCACTCAACGTTCAACCATAAAAAAGTGCAAACACTCAAGTATTCACGTACTCAATGTCAAGACTTGGGCAAAAGTGACAAAAATAATTGAGCCAACACTACATGGACAATATAAATCAATGTGTAAATTTTCCCCCAGGTTTGCCTCTTTCTGTTGGCTCACCAACCAAAAAAGGTTACAATAACTGGTGACCCCAGAGTGATGCCCAGGCTTCTGAACAAAGTCACCATAGATCAGTTTGTCATGACTCTTAATAGAATACGTCCGGACGGGAAATTCCCACGTTTTTCAGTCTGTTGATTAGTCAGGAGTCTCATACTCTTTACTTAGTCATGCAATGTCAGAAATCTAAGCCGCCCTACATAGTCATGTAATGTCAGAAATCTACTGTCCGCTACGTAATCATATGAGTCAAAAGTCTAACACTCGCTACATAATCATGTGACTCAGAAGTCCACCGCTCTCTACGTAAACATGTGATTCAGAAATCTACCACTGGTTACGTTATCGTGTGACTCAGAAGTCCACTGCTCGCTACATAGTCATGTATGTCAGAAGTCTGGGAACGCTCTTTGCAGAATGCCAAACTGACTCCACCGAACTTCTCAATCGGTGAGTTTTGAGTTTATTGACAGTTTTATTGGTGTTTCAAAATTGAATGCAAGAAATTTTTGCTGAGTGCTGCGAAGTTCCATGGAGTTTTTAGGGCGCTTGAATCAGTGCAGATACGAAGAGAATTTACATGACATGAATATATAAATGTCAGCAGCTTCCGTGAAAAAGAGAACAATTTAAAACTGATAGTACTTACATAGCTTCAGTGACTGCAGCGCAAACCCCAAGGTTTTAAGATAAAAAAGCTAATTTTTTAGTTCACGTTACGAAATGTTGTTTAGAAGAGCTTTTATTTTCCTCGGTAACTTATTTTTAATGAATTTTGAAACGTGAATAAATTGAATGCGTGTCTAAAAACTTGTTTTTTCAAGAGGGAATCTGTTCTGTGACAAGAAGCTTGTTTTTTTAGTGGTGGTTAATATTGCTCAAAAGAAAATTGCAGCTCATTTCTTAGAATACGTTTTAATTGCAAGAAGCTGTACCAGTTTTGGTGCTGTACAATTCTAGATTATAATTGGACGCTCGTTTGATTCTACGCAATTTCTATTTTTAATGGACAGTTTTAAATCGTGCATTTTTTAATTTCAACTTGAAGCAGTGCTTGATTTGAGAGAATTATGATGTTTGAGTCCCACTTACTAGAAAATTTTTCGATCATACCATGTAAAGTTCGGGCTTTAATTTTGATGAGATGGAGAACTTCCTTTTTGACACATTTTTTAGGTGTTTGGTAAAAAATAGTAAAAAATAGAGAGTAATCTACGCAATACACTACTTTTAGTTATTGATAGACTAGCCGTAGTTGATTTAATGTTAAACCCATCAGCTACCTTAACCAGTAATCATCCCTAAGAATTGTGTTCAATATAGAAGAACTAATTCAATCCTATGTCAAATTCGAGAGATATTCAATCCTAGCTGATTGTATTTCATGTTTCTGAACTATGTAATCCAGTTTGAGTACGATTTACAACCACGCAAGTATTTCTAGAGCAGGATTATTCCGATGATTGACAAGGAATTGCAAAATTAATATTAATAATTTCTCTGTGGCTCAGTAATATAACTTTAAAGTGGATAAAGTATCCAAATTCTTAATATTAAACAATTTCAAACAAAACAGTATTCTTTCGCCCAGAAAAACGTCTGTGATCAGTGGAAGCGATCGCTATCTTTCTATCCATTACTCTACGGCTCTGCATGCATAATAGTTTCTTTGATTAAAATTTCACCTTGACTGAACTGTGCAGTTCCATTTCTTGCCCTGCGAATAAAACTGTATTTTCTGTTTCGTGCTTAATACCTACGAATAGAGCAGCGTTAGATTCTTAAGTACTCCAATTCTTGAGCATTAATTCTCAAAGCCAGACATGAATTTAGCAAAGGGCTTTTGTAGGGCATATCATAATATGATCATGTGTGTCTTCTTTCTTGATTTTAGATTAGAATCCACCTCCTTCTTCGTTCTTACTTTAGCCTACGCCTCCATTCTTGCTCTCAAATTGGCGCTTACCTTCCTTCTTGCTCTTAGTTTTGCTTACACTTCCCTCCTGGCTCTTAGTTTTGCTTACACTTCCCTCCTTGCTCTTAGTTTTGCTTACACTTCCCTCCTGGCTCTTAGTTTTGCTTACACTTCCCTCCTGGCTCTTAGTTTTGCTTACACTTCCCTCCTGGCTCTTAGTTTTGCTTACACTTCCCTCCTTGCTCTTAGTTTAGTACCTGCTTCCTACCTTGCTCTTAGTTTAGCACCTGCTTCCTACCATGCTGTTAGTTTAGTACCTGCTTCCTACCTTGCTCTTAGTTTAGTACCTGCTTCCTACCTTGCTTTTAGTTTAGTACCTGCTTCCTACCTTGCTCTTAGTTTAGTACCTGCTTCCTACCTTGCTTTTAGTTTAGTACCTGTTTCCTACCTTGCTCTTAGTTTAGTACCTGTTTCCTACCTTGCTCTTAGTTTAGTACCCACCTCCCTCTTCCACAGTTTAGCGCCTGTCGAAAAATACTCTTATATCTGCACAAAATAAACGAGGGCAACACCGGAAACTCGTCATTTTCTTGGCTCAACAAACTAGACAAAGATTTCATCAAGATTTTTGAGGATTTTGTATAAATTTAAAGATTTCGTAAGAATTTTGCCGATATTTTGCAAAAAATTCATCTATACGTTAGTATTTTATCCATGCATTTTTAAAGATTGTATCTTGTAATCTTAAATAGTTCCAACTATAATAAAAAATTTTGAAGATCTTTAAGATATTTTCAAGAAATAATGATAAAAAGGAAATTTTAGGAATGTTTTTCACACTTTTTTCAAAGATTGTTATCGAGTTCGTTTTAGATTTCATCAGAAACTTCATTGTTCATGGTTGTCACATGAATTTGGGGAAGGTGGAGTTTTCATCATTATTTGAAATTATTTGTACTGTTTTCTTGGTTATAACAGCGTAAATTTTTTTTATGAAAATCCAGAATGCAAAGATTCTCTTAAAATTTGGCTTGTTATTTTTCTAGATAAACCGATTTTAAAAATTGAACAACAGCTCCTGTGTTATCAGTTGCTAATTAACTATCTTACGTCTTGTTGGTATCCCTCAGAAATTCCCGTGAAATCTTCGCCAGAAAAAAAATAGGCCCGGGAACGAAAAAAAAGCGAGCTCAGGTCTCATAGGAAAAAGGAAAGAAATTTTTCGAAGCACAGACATTCATAGAGTCAGGGATTCTTGGAAACTACCTCAGCTGAATTTCAGTTTCCCTAATTTCAAAGACCTTGACTTTTGAGGGAACGGACGCCAAACTAAGATCAAAGAGGAAGAGGGGTGTCCTACTAGGAGTAAGGAGGGAGGTGGGCGCTAATTTAGGAGCTAAGAGGAAGCTGGGAAACTAAAAGCAAGAAGGAAGGCGCTAAACTAAAAGCAAGAAGGAAGGCAGGCGCTAAACTAATAGCAAGAAGGAAGGCAGGCGCTAAACTAAGAGCAAGAAGGAAGGCAGGCGCTAAACTAAGAGCAAGAAGGAAGGCTAGTGCTAAACTACGAGCAAGAAGGAAGGCGAGTGCTAAACTACGAGCAAGAAGGAAGGCAGGCGCTAAACTAAGAGCAAGAAGGAAGGCGAGTGCTAAACTACGAGCAAGAAGGAAGGTGACACACGACCTCATTGCGACGCGCTTTATAATAGCCTTCTGATAAAATTTTGTCTTGTTCTTAGAATTTGGTCACAAAAACCGACTTAAATGAAATGCAGCATGGAGCTGTCCTATCCATGGGTACTACGTACAAATGAAAAGTACAGTTTCACTCCTAGGGCAGAAAATGTAATGGTACATATGTCATTATTCAATTATAGTCAATGGAAATATATAAATGATTATACGTAGCATAATCTTACAATTAGTCGACGGCTTAGGGATATAGAAATAAGCAAACAGTTTCGAAAACACTGCAAATTATTTTCAGTATGCCATAGTTTTCGCCCTGATACTCAACATTTAAAAATAAATGTAACTCAAGGCCATATGATTGTCTGTGATACAGTTCTAGGTGCATCTCACCTATCAACTTGCCAAATCTCCTGTCTCCAGACAGATAAGTTTTCACGGGTTCAGAGCTGGAAGTTCACAATTTTCGTAAGGAACAGTTTTGGACTTAATGTTCAGAAAATCTTTTCCAACTGCTCACTCTCTATTAAAGAAAAATTTGTGCATCGAGTTTCCATAGACGTTTAGTTCTTGAAAATCTACTTTCAACAATGATTACCATTTTTATGGTTTTTCGTATCAGACCTGCGAAGGGTTCGATGCAGCTTACTACGTCATTCTTGGCTTACTATCGTGCCTTTTATTTCGAAAATTTGCTCATGTTCTACATGCTAAACTAGGAATATAATAATAATAACCTAATTCTATCATGAATCTCTATCGAACCTGAACTAGTTTGAGAAAAGTCTTACTGATTGTGTGAGCCTTGAAGACATGCAATAGGATTAGATTAAAATATCTCAATTCCCATGAAACATAGTGAGAAAAATCCTATTTTGACGTCTTTAGTTCGAAATTAAATTAGGATTTATAACCTCATGACCGTAAACCGATGAATGAGTTTGCAGTTGTCAAAATTAGTCGAGCGTAGGTACAATATTACAACCTACAGAATTTAAAGATGAATGCCAAACAAATTTCAACTGTCATCTTTAAAATTAAATAAAACTAGCTCATTTTTCTTGGCACGCAGATTGTGCGTCGGATTCTTCAAAACAAATTATTTTTATTTTGATTGGGGACACTGACGTAAAAATATTTTCATCAAAATAAACTGGCTTGACAACGGTGAAGGCCAATTAATTCAGGATTTGGAGAATATCATACCGCCCGAAATGTTGGACCTGGCGTTTGAAATTGTTGAGAAGTAGAGGGTCTCGTCGCTTGGTTTAGAAGCATAAATGTGTTCTGTGTTTATGGAGCGAACGATGTAGTGGAAAGATAGGGTAGTGGTTCGAAATATCGCCTCTGCTTTGGCTAAATTTGTCAGCCTTGGTGACGGAACAGCTTTTGAAACACGGCTAGGAAATTGACTGATAAACCAACTAAGTTAACTGGCATGTAAAGAATTAAAAACAGTTTGAACCAGGTGCCTCGATGCGTCAATGAGAAGCATGATCTGTATCGAAGGTGTTCCGTTTAAGAGATGTACAGTTTTCAACCAAAGGTGTGGTGCACGAAGAAACACCACTGGTTGTCAATCAGTAATTACTTTAATACTCGACCGTTTCTCTCACTGAGATCACCACAAGCCTCTATTTTGCTATGCTCTGGATTTGTCATCCTACAAAAAAAATTTCAAAAAGTACGCTTATTTACTGCATTTTAGTTTCTCGAAAATAGAACAAGAAACACAAATATTTGTTTCCTAAGGGTCTAGTCCTCCGTGAACTAGCATTTATCCGCCCAAAATTGCAGCTGACTAGCCTCTACCTTTTGCGAGTTGCTAAGCCGAAATTTCAACCGTTAATTTTAACCCTAAATTTGATTCAAACTTTTAACCTTTTTTGATTCTAGGCTGGCTCAGAATCTTTTTAGAAAATTAATAATAATGTAAAATTACTAATATTAAATCGTACGAATTGATTATTTATTTCCTCCCTATATAACCGTTAGGCAAAAATTTAAAGCCATTCCCTGGAAAACCCGTAGAGGAGAAAATTATGTTCTTATAAATGTTGGCACACCAAACTAACAAGGTTAGTTTGGTAGTTTAGGGTTACCACCACGTGTGAAAGGATGCAATCTCCTGCCCTAAAGTCTTTCAAGGAATGGCTTTAGATTCTTGTTTAACTGTTATTTAAGGAGGCAATATGTAATCACTTTATAGAATTTATTAATAATTTTACAACTAATAAAAATATAACACAGTTAGTAAAGGAAATCTTGATCCATGAACAAACTTAACTCAAACTAACAGGACGGCTTGCTTGAGACAGTATAAACTGATCCTATATAAACTGAATGAATGTTCCGCCACAATTATACGCCGGCCACAATTATACGGGACTAAACGTTTAGGGAACTATATCTGTCTTCACTTACCTATGTTTATCCACCTATCTTGATTCACCTACATCCACCTATGCTATAGCTACCTATGCTAAACTGACATGGGCATAAGGCGCCGTCGAAGAGGTCAGGCCTGCGGAAAAAAACGCTTAGTTTCATTAAAAATAAATAAATGCTGCAAACCTAAGTTTTCAACGTTCCGAAGGTTTCCTAGTATGCAGCACTGTTTAGTCTCTTACTGACTGCAGGGCTGAAGAATAACTCAATGACCGTCCAAACGGGGCGACTAATTTAAGGAACGAAGAAAAAGAATTCGCGTGAAAGAAAGTCGGATCCATTCGCTGACAAAGGGATTTTGATTTATGTAAACGGACTATTTTCATGTTTAATCACGTATCTGAGTACGTTGGTCTATGGCA
>VCRD01001095.1:73900-102877 GCA_006783055.1 Trinorchestia longiramus
CGAATAGAGCAGCGTTAGATTCTTAAGTACTCCAATTCTTGAGCATTAATTCTCAAAGCCAGACATGAATTTAGCAAAGGGCTTTTGTAGGGCATATCATAATAAGATCATGTGTGTCTTCTTTCTTGATTTTAAATTAGAATCCACCTCCTTCTTCGTTCTTACTTTAGCCTACGCCTCCATTCTTGCTCTCAAATTGGTGTTTACCTTCCTTCTTGCTCTTAGTTTTGCTTACACTTCCCTCCTTGCTCTTAGTTTAGTACCTGCTTCATACCTTGCTCTTAGTTTAGTACCTGCTTCCTACCTTGCTCTTAGTTTAGCGCCTGCTTCCTACCATGCTTTTAGTTTAGTACCTGCTTCCTACCTTGCTCTTAGTTTAGTACCTGTTTCCTACCTTGCTCTTAGTTTAGTACCTGCTTCCTACCTTGCTCTTAGTTTAGTACCTGCATCCTACCTTGCTCTTAGTTTAGTACCTGCTTCCTACCTTGCTCTTAGTTTAGTACCCGCCTCCCTCTTCCACAGTTTAGCGCCTGTCGAAAAATACTCGTATATCTGCACAAAATAAACGAGGGCAACACCGGAAACTCGTCATTTTCTTGGCTCAACAAACTAGACAAAGATTTCATCAAGATTTTTGAGGATTTTGTGTAAATTTAAAGATTTCGTAAGAATTTTGCCGATATTTTGCAAAAAATTCATCTATACGTTAGTATTTTATCAATGCATTTTTAAAGATTGTATCTTGTAATCTTAAATAGTTCCAACTATAATAAATTTTTTTGAAGATCTTTAAGATATTTTCAAGAAATAATGATAAAAAGGAAATTTTAGGAGGGTTTTTCACACTTTTTTCAAAGATTGTTATCGAGTTCTTTTTAGATTTCATCAGAAACTTTTTTGTTCATGGTTGTCAAATGAATTTGGAGAAGGTGGAGTTTTCATCATTATTTGAAATTATTTGTACTGTTTTATTTGTTATAACCGTAAATTTTTTTTATGAAAATCCAAAATGCTAAGATTCTCTTAAAATTTGGCTTCTTATTTTTCTAGATAAACCGATCTAAAAATTGAACAACAGCTCCTGTGTTATCAGTTGCTAATTAACTATCTTACGTCTTGTTGGTATCCCTCAGAAATTCCCGTGAAATCTTCGCCAGAAAAAAAATAGGCCCGGGAACGAAAAAAAGCGAGCTCAGGTCTCATAGGAAAAGGAAAGAAATTTTTCGAAGCACAGACATTCATAGAGTCAGGGATTCTTGGAAACTACCTCAGCTGAATTTCAGTTTCCCTAATTTCAAAGACCGTGACTTTTGAAGGAACGGACGCCAAACTAAGATCAAAGAGGAAGAGGGGTGTCCTACTAGGAGTAAGGAGGGAGGTGGGCGCTAATTTAGGAGCTAAGAGGAAGCTGGGAAACTAAGAACAAGAAGGAAGGCTGGTGCTGAACTAAGAGCAAGAAGGAAGGCGCTAAACTACGAGCAAGAAGGAAGGCGAGTGCTAAACTAAGAGCAAGAAGGAAGGCAGGTGCTAAACTAAGAGCAAGAAGGAAGGCAGGCGCTAAACTTAGAGCAAGAAGGAAGGCAGGCGCTAAACTAAGAGCAAGAAGGAAGGTGACACACGACCTCATTGCGACGCGCTTTATAAGAGCCTTCTGATAAAATTTTGTCCTGCTCTTAGAATTTGGGCACAAGAACCGACTTAAATGAAATGCAGCATGGAGCTGCCCTATCCATGGGTACTACGTACAAATGAGAAGTACAGTTTCACTCCTAGGGCAGAAAATGCAATGGTACATTTGTCATTATTCAATTATAGTCAAATGGAAATATATAAATGATTATACGTAGCATAATCTTACAATCTACTTTCTACAATGATTACCATTTGTATGGTTTTTCGTATCAGAGACCTGCGAAGGGTTCGATGCAGCTTACTACTTCATTCTTGGCTTACTATCGTGCCTTTTATTTCGAAAATTTGCTCATGTTCTACATGATAAACTAGGAATATAATAATAATAACCTCGTTCTACATGCTGTTTAAAGCTTCCGTGTGATGTACTATCATGAATCTCTATCGAACCTGAGCTAGTTTGAGAAAAGTCTTACTGATTGTGTGAGCCTTGAAGACATGCAATAGGATTAGATTAAAATATCTCAATTCCCATGAAACATTGCGAGAAAAATCCTATTTTGACGTCTTTAGTTCGAAATTAAATTAGGATTTATAACCTCATGACCGAAAACCGATGAATGAGTTTGCAGTTGTCAAAATTAGTCGAGCGTAGTTACAATATCACAACCTACAAAATTTAAAGATGAATGCCAAACAAATTTCAACTGTCATCTCTAAAATTAAAAAAAAACGAGCTCATTTTTTCTTGGCACGCGGATTGTGCGTCGGATTCTTCAAAACAAATTATTTTTATTTTGATTGGGGACACTGACGTAAAAATATTTTCATCAAAATAAACTGGCTTGACAACGGTGAAGGCCAATTAATTCAGGATTTGGAGAATATCATACCGCCCGAAATGTTGGACCTGGCGTTTGAAATTGTTGAGAAGTAGAGGGTCTCGTCGCTTGGTTTAGAAGCATAAATGTGTTCTGTGTTTATGGAGCGAACGATGTAGTGGAAAGATAGCGTAGTGGTTCGAAATATCGCCTCTGCTTTGGCTAAATTTGTCAGCCTTGGTGACGGAACAGCTTTTGAAACACGGCTAGGAAATTGACTGATAAACCAACTAAGTTAACTGGCATGTAAAGAATTAAAAACAGTTTGGACCAGGTGCCTCGATGCGTCAATGAGAAGCATGATCTGTATCAAAGGTGTTCCGTTTAAGAGATGTACAGTTTTCAACCAAAGGTGTGGTGCACGAAGAAACACCACTGGTTGTCAATCAGTAATTACTTTAATACTCAACCGTTTCTCTCATTGAGGTCACCACAAGCCTCTATTTTGCTATGCTCTGGATTTGTCATCCTACAAAAACAATTTAAAAAAGTACGCTTATTTACTGCATTTTAGTTTCTCGAAAATAGAACAAGAAACACAAATATTTGTTTTCTAAGGGTCTAGTCCTCCGTGAACTAGCATTTATCCGCCCAAAATTGCAGCTCACTAGCCTCTACCTTTTGTGAGTTGCTAAGCCGGAATTTCAACCGTTAATTTTAACCCTAAATTTGATCCTTTTTTTTTATTCTAGGCTGGCTCAGAATCTTTTTAGAAAATTAATAATAATGTAAAATTACTAATATTAAATCGTACGAATTGATTATTTATTTCCTCCCTATATACCGGTTAGGCAAAAATTTAAAGCCATTCCCTGGAAAACCGTAGGGGAGAAAATTATGTTCTTATAAATGTTGGCACACCAAACTAACAAGGTTAGTTTGGTAGTTTAGGGTTACCACCACGTGTGAAAGGGTACAATCTCCTGCCCTAAAGTCTTTCAAGGAATGGCTTTAGATTCTTGTTTAACTGTTATTTAAGGAGGCAATATGTAATCACTTTATACAATTTATTAATAATTTTACAACTAACAAAAATGTACCACAGTTAGTAAACGAAATCTTGATCCATGAACAAACTTAACACGTTAAGTGCGATACGACCCACCGGTGGGTCACTCAGGTTAGGTTCTGTAATTTTTTCAAAGCTTTCTAGTGACTGTGTGTACAAAGTAAAGATTTGCACCGGCTAGACAATCGCACTCAACGTGTTAACTCAAACTAACAGAACGGCTTGTTTGAGACAGTAGAAACTGATCCTATATAAACTGAATGAATTGAACCATGTTCAGCCGGCCACAATTATACGGGACTAAACATTTAAGGAATTATATGTGTTCACCTACCTATGTTTATCCACCTATCTTGATTCACCTACATCCACCTATGCTATAGCTACCTATGCTAAACTGACATGTGCATAAGGCGCCGTCAAAGAGGTCAGGCCTGACAGAAAAAAACGCTTACTTTCATTAAAAATAAATAAATGCTGCAAACCTAAGTTTTCAACGTTCCGAAGGTTTCCTAGTATGCAGCACTGTTTAGTCTCTTACTGACTGCAGGGCTGAAGAATAGCTCAATGACAGTACAAACGGGGCGACTAATTTAAGGAACGAAGAAAAAGAATTCGCGTGAAAGAAAGTTGGATCCATTCGCTGACAAAGGGATTTTGATTTATGTAAACGGACTATTTTCATGTTTAATCACGTATCTGAGTACGTTGGTCTATGGTAGGAGTAAGATAAATAGTCGTCATGATAAAAGTAGGCCCGAGGCGCTGGCCCTGGGATGTTGTCCAAAACTTCAATTTACGCAAAATTCAAAGCCAAATAAGCTGACGCATGCTCAGGATTGTGTATTGTAAAGGTCAAGTTGAGTATAGTGAGACTTAGACATAGTGATTCTCTCTCTAAGCGCACGGTCCTCTATTTGTAGATGTTACTACAGATCGTGTGGAATATGTTAAGGTTTACTGTGCCAAAAAAGATAAGCGTGAATAGCGAGCTCTATTTTGCACTACAGTTGAACTTGGGGCTGTGGTAGAAATGTTGGTGAGCTAAATGTAGAGCCAGCTAGCCCCTGAAATTTCATGTGTCTGGAGACTGGCTAGGATGTAAACATTTGCAGAATATCATTGATTTTCATAGTCCAGGACTGCCCAGCGTCTGCGTACGGCCACTGTGGTTAACTAGATCAACCAGTTTAGGCTTTTAGTGGGACAGCTTTGTCTTGGTATTCCTTTTACATGTGTTTTTCATCCTTCCGAGAACTTGAAATGGGAGAAATATTCTAGCTAGTCACACTTCATACTGTTTTGCTTCTGCTTTAGTAGTATTACTACTATAGTAATTATTTCGTTTCTTTGAGATACTTTTTTTTGGGAGACAGGATAGCAGCTGAAGCCTTAGACATGGGGACGAAATTTTTGAGTCTGGCTTTCCTCTCTTGCTTTGCAGTATAAAAATTTCATCATACAATTCTTCTTTACTTCCGCTTGTACTTTTTTCTTTTTATTTACTTTATTCAGTCATTCAATTTTCGTTCAATTTTCGTTCAATTTTCTACCTTCAGATTTGTAAGACCATTTCACTAGGTCAATATCAGCGTTTGTATAATTCTCTAAAATATTTATTCAAAATAATATCGGAATTTGATAGTAATTTTGGAGGCAAGTACCGAGTCAAACAATCTTAAATCGATATCATATCACGGTTACCTCAAAGTTTCAGTAATGTAGAATAAATTAAAGTTAGTTTGCAGCTACAACTCAAGCCTTGTAACACGAATTCTGCAGAGAAAAAATGAATTTCATGATCGAGAAAGTTTCAATTTCCGCAGCTCCTAATAAGTTATAATTAAGCCATTGTTAATATTTTATTTTTGAGGTCATTTAATGAGCGATTGTAGTTGGTCATTTAATTGATTACAAAAATTCTAGCAAATTCTAGGATGTAAGTAATACTGAAGAAACATTCTAAGCTTAATTTATCTAATAAGTTCCTGTTCTTATTGTGAATAAGCTGATACTCTCAAAATGTAAATGTAAGCTTACTCACGGTTATCCATGTTTTAGTATTTTATATCAACTGAGACTACAAATATTTTAGATGATTTTTTGGCAGTAATTGGAACTGGGCTTCAACTGAATATAGAGTATGATACACTCAATGACTCTCTATCCTATTATTTGGAAGCATCGTTAGAGTGCCATCAGCAGAGTATTTTTTCTCCCCTAACTGATTTCGACTCCCAACATCAAAATCTATCATCATGTTATCACGCAGCCGTTTTAATGACTTGTTTGTGGGCAATTCGTCTCAAGTACTCCAATAATTCGTCTTAGGAGTGACAATAATCCGTCACTGCGACGTCCAATATTCGCTTATTAGAGACGATACCTCGCATGAAATCTACCTTCATCAATTGTGACATCCCTCGCACCCAGACATAATGGCAGCTATGGCGTGACGCCCGACACGTGCGTGGCTTAGATTGGTCACTCGATGTATCAATTTGCATCGGCGAAATGTGATTGGTTGATTTAGGACTGGCGTCCACTTGGGTGCACTTTGTTGAGGAGGATTATTTAGGAGGTGATTTGTAGCACAGGCAAAGTGTCAATTAAGTTAGAATTGTCACAATTCAATATTAATAACGGTTTGCCGGTTTGATTACTCAGAGTTTTGGAAGTCTAACCCATAAGTTTAGGAGGAAGGAGGGTTTTAGTGAATTGAAAAGTGGATCAATAACTTCGAGGACAGAGCGGCTTAGAGTTAATCAACACTATATAATAAAACGCCAGGTGCCTCGGTAAATAAATAAATTTTTATATTTTCTTGTGCGTAATTTCTCCTATGTTATTACAATGAGAATTTCCCTTAAGTACTGTTAGTTAAATCCGTAGACTTTCTGATTGCGTCTGAGAATCTGTTGTTCTAAGTCTTTCCTTCAAATGCATGATATTAAAACCCATTTTAACGGGCATACACACTAGTTTACAGATAGTATATTTAAGAGATAGTGCAAGAGAAATGTAAAACTAGAAACCTCTGTTTCGTTCAGGCGAAAAATCAATTTTTCAGTCAAGTCGAGTCCAGTTTTCATCAACAAAAAAGCCAGTTTTCAGCAACAAAAACTCATGTTCAGCAACAAAAACCCTAGTTTTCAGCAACAACAAAAAACAGTTTTGAACAACAAAAACGCCAGTTGTCAGTAACTTTCATTCGGAGGTCATGAAAATCGTACACTGCGTTTCCCTCACCAAGTTTTTGAACAACGCTTCTCCTCTAGGGCTCCAACCGACCAACTTTCCTGCTGAAGCAACTTTTCATCTCGTAAACTTAAAGTTTACATTGCCTCACTGTTTGGCGTGGTGTCAAGAGCTTTACTGCACGTCATCTTATCGATTTCCTACGAGCTCACTTGAGCTCTGTTTATAAAAATAAAAGAGCATTTGCTGCGCAAAAAGTCATTTATTTTCAGTATTTTATTTTGTTCTGATTCTAAAATGACATGGTTATATACGGATTTAAAAAAAAATGTTAAAGTATTTGATTTTATTCGTATAAAAAGTACGTTTCATAAGATTATGAAATAATATGAAAAAATAAGATCATCTCCTAATGTATTCCTAAAGTATAGAATTATCGGACGTGATTTTTTGTAAATCCTTCTTTTATGTTTGTTATCACATTTTTTGCCAAACAACAGTTCCTAATTAAAAAAAAAACTAACCATGTTTTCATCCAAGGACATTTATCCATTGATAAATGCTGATAAACCGTGAAGAAACGAAGTACGTATAACGACTGCACATTTTCATTACCAGACACAGAAGATTATGTTCATCAACCTCTTGCATGCCAATTTTCAAACGTACAATATTCATGTTCTGTTAGAGTCTCTTTCTCATCATGCTGGAAGGTACATACAACTTAAAAGTGGACATTCTAATTTCGAAAAATGCACTCACAACGTTGAAAGACGAGTGTGGAGTACGAAAGCTAATGGTGCGCTCTGTATTTTTCCGTACGTTAGTTAACTGACATGAGGTTGGATGAAATCCGCCGTAATTAAAAGACGAAAAGAAGCAAAAAGTAAACGATGGAATGTTAGTTTACGATAGTATCACATGGAAAACTCGTGCAGGTAAACGTGTTTTCGTAATTGCTGCATATCTTTAACAAAATGATTATTTACATCCGTATTGTTTCATGCTTCAATAAAGTATATGTTCTCTTTGCTCTGTAGGAAATGTTTTCATTTTTTGTAAAGTAGAACGCAAACTTTGTCAGAATGATCGCTATAAATCGACAATAACGATCCATGCTACATTACGATTAGTTAATAAAATAGTGACATGTAACCTGACTGGAGGAATGCCTTGTGACATTGACATAGCTGGAGTATTGACTTGTGACCTGACTGGAGCAATGGCTTATGACTTGACTAGAGAAATGACTTGTAATTTGACAGGAGCAATGCCTTATGACTTAACTTGAGCAATGACTTGTGACTTAACTCAAGCAATCGCATGTTGACGCAGAGGCTGCCTAATCTGATTAAATCATCCACTCTTTCTTTGCAAAAAGAAGTAATTATTGTAGGTAAAAGTAAGCACCCGGCAGAGAAGTTATGATCTTGGAGTTGCACAAAACAAAGGTTTTTTTCAGCATCCATTTCTTGGCTAATTATTTGTCGCAAACAACTTCCGTAGATTTTTCCAGTCTTTGCGTCCCAGTCACCGGGCAAGATCTTAATTACGCCTCCATTTCCGGGGAGATCTATGGACGCAGCTACATGACCCCAAACCTCGAAAAAATAAGAAATCTAAAGAAACAGTTCTTTATTACGGATTTTTGTTCTCTTTAACGACATGGTAGCCTTTTTTAAGGGTAAGGAGATTTAGAACCTTGGCAAGTTATGTTGCATACGTACGTTCATTTGTACTGATTCAAAGCTATTCTGTTCTGTGGGTTTGTGTACTAAAAAAGAGTTTGAAGAATCTGCTCCAATACACGAATTTATTTTTGAGTTTCTGTAAGTAACGTTGTTGAGAAATTATTCGTTGATTTTCAATTATTTTAATGTAAATATCTTCAACAGCATTTAGGACGCAGAGTTTGAGCTGGAAGTGAGGAGATCTAAAGCAGTGCAATTTAGAAGTGGTCTTTCAAATTTGCGATCGAGTTCTAATTTTTTCCCTCCATCCTGGGTGAACTTCTCTCGTCAGTGAAAAGGTAATAAACGTTGAACCAAGTCTTCACTTTTACTCAGTTTGTTGTTCCAAGTCCATTACCCCACCATATTTTTTTCCCTTGTTCATTACACAAATTTTTTTCCCAACGACTGGCACCAGATTTTCTCTCATTATTCTTACGCTGAATTTTCTTTATCCGTGACAACATATTTTCCCCCCATATTTCAACCAATTCTTATGCAGCTTTTTCGTTGCTTCGTATTGTTATGTTTGTATCTGTCTACGTGCATGGGATTCCAAGAATTGAATTCAAAATTTATTGTTTTACTATTACAGACTTTATCTCTTGACATATGAGGAAGGTTGAAACAATAGTACTATTAATAAAAATTAAGAACTAGAAATAATTTAAAAAGTATTCTAAATAATGATTATTGCAACAATGCTAATAATTCACTTCTGAGTCCATAGATTTCCATGCTTCAAATTCCTACCCCTCATTTTTTTCATATACCTAATTCCGACTGCCCGAATCCAATTATTTCATTTCGATTTTATTGATTTTTATTTTTAAAATTTTATTTCGTGTGCCTTGATTTTAAGACTCCTAGTAAAAATAAAGCACTGCATAATCTCAAACTCCGACTCTTTCACTGTACTGCGACACCAAGAACACATTATTAAGGCTCCCTCTACTGGTAAATATGAATCAGTTTTAAATATAAAGCAATAATTGCGTAGAAATAATACTATTTGGAGCAAAAAGTTCCCATTGTAACTAGCGTCAGTCTCACTTTGGAATACTAAGGCCAAACTAGAGCTGTTGCTAGACGAACGATAAATCCAAAAAGAACGAGGAAAACAAGTCACAAAAACGTTAACGGCGGTCCCGTTTTACTTAAGGGCAAGTCTGCTTTGAGCAAATTCTGTGAGCTCGTCAGAGGAGCGATAAGTCCGAAAAATTGCGTAAAATCTTATCCTTAGCAGCCCTTTTGCAGCGCAATACACGCCTCGAGTCTGGCCCAGAAGAGCCCAAATGGAGCTTTCCCAGAAATAAGTGTGCCAGTCCTGCATAAACTATTTCCACGAGGTAAAATGCATAAACTATTTCCAGGAGGCAAAGTACATAAACTATTTCTGGGCGGATGAGTCCCATGTTTATGGGCCGCGGGCGCTTTTTTTTGGAGTGGGAACAAATTTGTATAGGGCTTTTTGGATGCGCGTTTTGCACCCTGACGAGCTCTTTGGAAGCACATGGAAAGGCTGAACTCCTGAGGGAAATGAACAACTGAAGCTTGGAGAGTGAACGGGGTTAATTGCTGCCATGAATCAATATTGGGAAACGCAGTAAAACTATTTCAACTTAATTAGCAAATTTTTTGGAGCGATGAATCCATACTTTTCATTCAGAGTTTTTAACTTCTGTACATTCTCAAACCAACGTTGATGACGGTTATGTCACGGAAATTTAGCAGAACCCTACTGTAAAACTGAACTTTGATACAAATTTATTAGATTTTCTGGCTTGATGAACTTCTCAATGTTCAAATTATTTATACACTGATATAAACTATAGTTATGTTTTCCTAATTACATAACAACCAAGCGTCTTGGTGGGCGTAATTCTACACGTGAATTTAACGAAAACATTTTAGTGGCGTCTTACTGTTCACGATATATATATATATATAAATTTATATACATATATATATATTATTTGTCTGTTCAAATATTGAATGTAATTTTAATAATCGTAGTAAATACCTCTACTCTGCTACTGTATTTTACTTTAACTCTTCATTAAATCGAACTCTTTAAGTTATTGATCAGTATTCAATACTGTTCTCTCTGTTCATATCTTGAATATTATTTTATTTGATCTTGTAACTTTCTTTATGTCAGTACTATATTTTGTTAACTCTTCATAACACACAAATTGTTCTTCCTTTTCTTGACATTTATAAAGTTGTCCTCTAAATTTCCGAATTTGTATTTAGTAACTTTAATTTATTGACTTATTTATTACGTGATAACTAATTTTTGGAAGGATGTACAACAAATTTACAACTTGCAGCAAGGTTTAAAGTTCACACACCATCAAAAAAAGGTAAAGTGTCTTAGAAAAACTGTGAGCTGAAGGTTAAAAAATTCAAACTCTGCATAAATAAATTTAACTCTCACATTGCAAAAAATTAGACTTGACGTAGATAAATTTTAGTTGCTGTAATTGTAGAGAAAATTGAGCTCAATGCAGCACTTAGCAAAGTTGAACGTTGACGTAGCATAACTTGAATGTAATATGTCACTAAGTATTTAAAGTTAAACGCTGACGTAGCATAACTTGAATGTAATATGTCACTAAGTATGTAAAGTTAAACAATGACGTAGTGAAACACATTTATGATGCAGCAATTTCGTTAACCGCCTAAATCTAAATTAACTGAAACACGCATTAAATGGACGGAGATAACTTCCCCCAAGAAACGTTTCGTTGATACAATACATACATATGTGTTAAAATTTGCAGTAAAGTATAATTGACACAATTTACGAACCAGATTTTAATGTTATTTGTTATTGGCTAACAAAATTATTTGTTATTGGTTAGAAAAACTCCTGAACAGTTTTTCTGGTCAGTACTGTTTTTGCATTCGACGAACCTACTTCCATTTTTCGAAAAGTGACGGAATTGCATTTCAGCAAACTTCGGGTATTTTCCTTACAGCTCAAAAAGTTACCGTTTTGTTGTTCGTGATTTTATTATTGGCGCTAAGCTGGAAGACTAAGTCGAAGATTAAAAGAAGGCAGGGCAAATATTTATTTGCACGAGAAAATCCATCAGTTTTGCAGTCGAAAAGTACATTTATACTCCAGATTTTTGCTGTGCTAAATCAGACGGGATAACTCGCTCTCACATTTTTGAGTATTGAGAGAATAAAAAAACACTGAATTAAGCTCTTGTGTGTTCCATTTTGTTGCATTTCAATTCTAATATAGTTACTTGTACAAACACTTTCCTTCAAGCATTTTAGTCGCAATGGCAGAAATAATTCATGCATTTGTTGCTGAATAATTCATGTTTTTGCTGAATAGTTCATGTTTTCATTCTGCTGCTTCATTGGAAAAAATATGGCATGAGCTTCAATATATCATCACTATTATGCATTCATTTTCTAGCGTGGGAAAGCAAATCTGTCGGAAATGGTTTTTAATTCTCAAGAACGCACGTAAATATGCAGATTACAGGACCTAATATAACTTTCATTTCACGGTTGATATTATTTCTTTGAGAGTTAAAAATTCAGAAATACATTTTAAAACATTTTGTGCTATCATTAGCCCATGTTAAATATTTAAAATAAACTTTTACAGAAACGAATATTTGAGCTCAAAATACTCATGGTCCAGGCAGCTAGCGTTCATGAAATATATTTTCCCCTCCTGTTAATGAAAAAGATTTTATCTCTAAGCAAAAAATTTAATCATACTTGCTGCAACTCGTCAAAGTTTTCGTAAATAAAAAGTAAAAAAATGCACTCTTTTCCTGTTCAGGGCACGGATCAGGAGAAGCGATCTTGATTAAATATTTGCTTAACCTGGAAAAATCAAAATAAGTTTTCATGGTAATTTTAGCGCTCTTATGAAGTACTGTTTTAAAGTATAAGCCATGAGTGAATTGAAAAGATATTTACATATTAAAATCTCACTGATAAACAATCTTACATAACTGATTAAGTTATGTACCATGATGTTTTTCTAAGCTATCCACTAACTACTAATGGACAGAATATCTCGATTTTTCATTAATTAGAAGGTTTTTTTTTGCATGCAAATCCTTAGAAACAATCAATTTGTATATGTAACTCGTAGGTTGGGTGGATACATGAAACATTTTTCAGTTTTTAATTCCTTTCTTCGGTAGAAATGAAATAAAGTTTTCCATATCTTTCTGGAAATGAAGCATTTTTATTTCCTTTTTGGCTTGGGGACGGAAATAGCAAAGTCAGCAATGGAGCGTGAAGACTCGGGCTTCAGTGTTTGCTGGTCTCTAAATTTATTTGCTTAGAACTCGCCTGCAGGCTGGATGGAACCTCTCACTAAATTGTTGTCTGCCCTAGGACACCGGATAAAATCCTGAAAAATGTTTGCCGGACTCTCTTACCTGCATGTCGGGTTTAGAAATTTCGTTGAAGCATTCGCGGTACATTCATAAATGTACGTATTGTTCCGAAATCAGTGCTACATGTTTACATTGTTGATGAGTAACAGGAAAAAACAGCTACATCAGAATTTGGTTTGTGAATTATGCCAACTTTACTTTACTACAAGTTTTAACACATATGAAGGAATTGTACCGACGAAACGTTTTTTGCTAAAATATACAATAACAAGTTTCGACATGGATTTTGGTGAGGCATGCAACGAAAACCAGGCGTATGACTGCACATTTTGAGTTGCTGTTATACGTACTAGTTTCATATTCTTATTTCGTTCGTGAGTGAAGTATTGAGGATGAAATTTACACATTCCATGATATTTGCGGTCAAAGATGTTCATCCCTACGATGTTTGTTTTATATATCATGCATGATGTTTTCTAGAAGTTAACCCATTTATACTAAAATCCACTAGATGCAAAAAATTTCTGCTAAAAATCTGCCCTTAAAGGCAAGAAAGCGAGCTTTTCTAGAAGAGAGAGTGATTCAAGTCAAAAACGGCTCGTACGCCGTGCAAGTACTGACAGAAGTAGACTCATCGATATTCCGAACGCTGCAGGCAGGGATCAGAACTGATTTTGAAAAAAGTTCTAGGACGGGATTCGATCCTGTGAGATGAACTGAAGGAACACGACATGAATCTTGCGCATCGGAAGATGCCAGAATCCAAGGGTCGATTGTTTGAGACATCTTTCTAGATAAGAAACTGATGACGGACACGCGTACTGCTGATGCCTACCGATAGGAAGTTACTTATCCCGTTTGTTCTAGTCTTCTACTATAAAAAAGAAGGTGGTGATGTCTATCAAAAGTGCCTTACTGCTTTTGTGTGCTGGTGCCTATTACTTTTAAAAAAGAATTTATATACTTGTAGTGTTTGGTAAACTTCTACGGTACGTGGATACTGACGTATTGGAATGTATGAATACTTTAGGAAAAAGTAGATGAAAAAGTATTTGAGAGTCGTATGAATTACAAAATAAATGTTCAATAGAATTTCGGCATAAAGCAGAAGTCATTTTTCTTTGTTCCTGAGTTACATGATCGTGCCAATAATAACATAAGCTGAAATTAGACACATAAAGCCTATTTTTGGTACCTGTATGTAGTTCATTAAATATGGTGCGGTATTCCTATTAACAAACACCATACTTAGTATTTTCTCTACAATAAGTTAATACAGGAAATGATTATAGTTATTTCATGAAGGAACATCTTCTTTAAAATTGTACACACATTAGTTATCAAATTAATTAATTACATATATTTCGTATGACATTTGACATATATTTGTTGCCCAACAACCCAGGTTCTTTTTTATTTAACGTTACAGAGATAATAATGCTAAACATTATTAATACTACACTTCATATTACAGTGTTTGGTGAGGCATCTGTGAGCTGTCTCGATAGGAATAGATCCCGGGTCTGACTTCTATTGAGCATGATCTCTATGCGCTGTACTAGCTACAAAACCATTGAACTAAACACTCACGTTTGATTACTTATTTAAACCAAGTGGTTTTTGTCCCCTAAATGTACTGCATGCCATAAATATTATCAATCATACTTTCACACATAATTCCTAAGTACTTCATCAAACATGACTGTGCTACACTTAAGATCGTTATTGATACGTACTCGACCTGAAAAAAAAATCATAACGTAAACAATTTAGTTAGAGAGGTTAGTGATTTTAAATCACAAAATTTTGTTTTCCTGTAGATTAAATGATTGCATTTAGGGTTTAACTTCACATTATTTGTATCATGGTTACGATCTAATTTTGCTTTAAATGAGTATTCAGAGCTTTTGTGCCCGACCGCTAATTCAAATTCCAAATGAGTTTAATCTAAACAAAAGTAAATTCAATGCAAAGAAATAACACTTCAAATAGATTTTTGTACATTATTTCTACATCAAATAAAATACTAATTTGTAATCAGTACTTAGCGAATCCTTTCAACTGTGCTCTACATGAGAGAATATTATTTCAAGTCGTCGCTTATATTTTCGATCGCAAATGGAACATTCATTCATACTTGTGCTTGAAAATCGGAACTCATGACTTCCTGATTAAAACTACCTCAATTTTCTTAAGAAATGGGATGATCGGCCGAAAAATTGAATTATAAGAAGATATCAACGTGACAACCAAAGTTTCTGGACTACAATTTAAATAAAGTACCATTTGGAGGAGAGGAATTTCTCCTGCCACCATAGTAAATACAAAAGAAATGGCTATTTAAAAATGCGTGTGTACTACGAAAGACCAGAATTAACACGCAATAAAAACGGAGATAGAATTTTATTCTGAAATGGAATGCATCTGAAAACACGAAGTGGTGAGAACTCGAAGAAATGAGCTCACTTGAGCTGAAATTAAAATTCCCGCAAAATTTGCACGTGCAACGGGTATCATTATTCTATCATAAAACAATTATGTTTCGTTGCGGCGACAATAATTGAAATATCAGGTAAAATAATTCAAACTTATGCTAGTGTTAAAACTCGTACTTTTTTAGGTATTGTTTTCAAATTATTTCGTGGTATATTTATTCAGTTTTACAAATAATTGCAAATTTTATGGTATATTTACTCAGTTTTGCAACTGGGCAGACAACAAAATTTTAAGATTTTTTGCACATTTCAGAGACTGCCAAGCTGCCTCTCAGTCTTTTTACTTACAGAAGAAACAAGACACTGCAGTATGTCACTTAAATCTGAACAGCACCTGTTTTGTGTCACGTGCCACACAATTAAAAATTCACCCAACAAATTACGATTTTACATTTGATGATTTTCTTTTTTCTCACACTATCAAAAACGAATTTCGAATTTGTTTCCAACACACCAATCATGTATACGAATCCAAGTTAAAGATTTTGCTTTCTTAGTTCGCAAGAGCGCTGCATGAAACCTTATACAGTTGAATTTCTTGTTTTGAGCCTGTATTGCAGCTACATCAGAGCATCTAGCATCGGTGCGCTGCTGCAGACCTGGAGCTTATTGCAGACTCCGACGTGCTGGTGTGTATGCCTGACTTACTATTGATGTATGCACGGCCCGAGTGATGAAATTTATTAGCTTCGCTTTATACAAAATTTTTGAATTTCAAATGCCCGTTAGAGGCTGGAGCGAACTTTTTATAGATTCCAGTGAGATTAAATCAATGAGCTTGCATTAGTATGTGAGGTTTTGCTGAATTAAAGAATTTCGTAATCGAGGTTTCTCATTTCGTTTTAACAATGATGCATAATGGGAAATAGATTAGTGAGTGCTTAAAATATAAATAGATGCAAGTAAATTTTTTTAAATGCACTTCAGTGGATATTGCTTTATATGTATTTACGCTGGAACCGTGAGCTAAAATTAAGCATTGAGAAATTCCAGCGAGTTACTGAGTATTTGCAGTATTTAAGAGCTTACTAATAGTTCTCAATTGACTGGATGGCAAATGGTACCCACTGCACATTAGATAGACTTGATACAGAGATTTTAATTCGCGTAATTTACGAATAAGTTTAATTTTACTTAATGGGTTCACATGAAAGTACATCCAGATTCCTAAGTTTAAAATTCCTTTCTATTTTACAGCTCTTTTCCTCGTCCAAAATATGCAAGTTGTAAAGGACACACCGAGTTGAAGCTATGATATAAAAGTTCTAATAATAACTAGTGTCTATATTAGTCCGTGTGGAGGCGTCCAAATTGTGATTCTGGTTCTATATTAGTCACGCCGGCGCTCGCTGTTCCTACGGGGACCCAGCCTTTTGAGCTTCAATAATTATTTCAAATTTTGACCGAAATCTCGTGAAGAACGAATTTCTGCCGGTGCAGTGCGAACCGTTTTGTCTAACGTGTACGATGTGAAGAGACTTTTGCACCACAATATTGCACCGAATGTTGCACATTAAGATATGGTATTCTTAGAGGATGCATGATTGAATCTAACAGGGCAAAAAATAGAGAGGATACACGATGATATCTAGCAGGATAATATGATATAATTATGGCGTTCTATAATTAGAGAACACATGAAAGATTCTAATAGGGTAATAAAATACAATTTTTACGTTCTGTATTTAGAGAGCACATGATAGAATCTAACAGGGAATAAAATACTATCATTGTAGTTTAATCTTTAAAAATGCACTTCTTTTCGTGGATTGAGCTTAGAAAAAACTCATTATCTTGGGCTAATCTTAAGAAAAGAAATACAGTGATCTTTGGAGCTCTGTACATCACGACTGACAATATGTTGTGAACATCATTTTTTTTGTCTTAATATGTATATTAAAATAAATTTAGTAAATGGCTTTCTCACTTATTTGTATTTTCAAATCTTGTTATGTATCCTGACGCATGAAAAGAAATATGTTTCTATATTAGCTGTTAATCCCGAATGAATCAAAATTTTCCCATCACCAGATACTCAACAATTCTGAATTCTCTAGGAAAATCATTATAATTTATGAATTTTAAGTTGAAATTGAAATATTTTTCAGTGCCTTACAGCAAAGTGACTGTTGATCTCAGGAAACATGGAGAAGAAATAAAATAAAATTACTGATTGATCTTAATACTGTTTTCGAATGCAATACTCAAGCCACGCTGGAAACTTCATCACGAAATCAATGACAAAAAGCCGTAGGGAATGCGTTCTCATTCTCAACTTTGAGGTAATGCTGTACTCCAAATTACCTCAAAAACTTTTATTTCTGCACCAAAATATTAAGCATCGCTGGAGAAAGTTTTCCTAACACGTGACAAAACTTTTAATAATATAAAATTACGTACCAATCGTGACTGATTAGCTGGATACTTGGCCAGATAATGGAGAAGTAGGGATTACTGTACTTGTGAATGTGAAAAAGCAAGGTGTTTTATGGTGTATTATCTGCAGGGTGAGGCAACGTAACTTTTTTTTTCAAAGCACAGCGCTTTGAAAAAAGGAAGTAATGTTGTTGCACCCTGTACTACGCTCATCAAGTAGCCCATTTAAAATAATGATAATTTCCAGAAATCTTCACTGAAGAAAGCAACAATTAACGGTAGAATTGGAAGTCGTCAAACTGTTAATTTATTATTACGTTGTTAAAAAGTACTGTACATTTTTTAGTCATAATTATGGGACACCATTACGGAAATATAACTTGTAAAAGACATATATGTAGTTATCTGAATAATTAAATTGATACTAATTTTTCTAGATTTTGTTAAAATTATTATAATAAATAACTATTGTTGACCCAAATGTATACTTCAAGCAAAGAACACATTAGGAAGGTTTTACTGTATGAACTTCATAAAGACAATACAGTAAATTCAGCAGCATGGTCCTTAAAAGACACTTATGGAAATTATGTAGTGAATGAAAAGACCTGTAGAAAATGGTTTTTACGTTTCAACAAGGATGATTTCAGTCGAAAAGACAAACTAAGAAAAGGACGCTCCAAAGACTCAATTCTGAGGAATCGCAGGCTGTCATTGATGAAAACTCTACCAGTACAGTTAGAGAACTAAGCAAAGAGTTTCATGTGAACCATATGACCGCATATCGTAAAATTATAAGACCAAATACGGCATGGGACTTGGGTAAACAACCGAATAATTATCGAAGTAATTATCTGACCCAAGAATGGGCCAGAAGGTTCGTTCCTATAGCCTCATTCTATTCTCATTCTATTCTATTCTATTCTAAATACTTCACTCAGTTCCCAAAGTCTCCTTGTATCATAAACACAAAAAGCTTCTAGTATCTTTCTTTGAGTAAAAATTTACTAGAACTTTGGAGCCTTCATAGTTTATAAAAAATCAGGTAAAAAAAGATGTTTAGAATGGTAACGTGATTTTTGGGCGATCACATGTAACTACCAGTGTCAACTTTCAAATTAACGCAGTTTCTTTTACTATAATTGCAGTAACAAATGCAATTCTGATCTCTCAAGTTTTCCTATCAATGTTAGCACTATTATCGTGATAATAACAATCAAAATTATTTTCTTAAATTAAATTTACTAAAATAATTTTAAATTTTTGTTTACACTTATATTATGAATATTGTGTACGTATGTTTTACTTCAATGCTCGAATTAATGAATAAATTCTGCAATAACAGGCACAGTAAGCTTACCATTATTCGCATTTTATATTGACAACCAAACATTTTTTATTTTTTCAGTGTGTTAATCCCTTCTAAGTTTTGTTTTATTGTTTCTAATAATAGAACTACATAAGTAAATCCATACGTCATGAGTCTAAATATTACATGATTATTTGATTATATGAAATGAATAAAAACTAAGGAATGCAGGCAAATAAAAAACAGCCTGCGACAATTTCTTCTGTCGGACGCCTCAATTTAACGTCTAGGGGACCCAAAGGTTACATCCGAATTTTTCTAGGTGTCTAGATCCATCCTGTAACGATACATAAGTAAAGAAACCGCGACTGTGGGTGCTGTAAAATCAAAAATTGATGCCAGATGCTGGTCTTACAGACTACCTTAGTGTTTGGCATCAGGTCATCTTGAACAGGGAAGCAATATAGGATATTTTTAAAAATCTTGTCTGCTTGAAATTTCCAGCTTCCACAGCATTGAGGCAAAGGGTATTTTGTGTGTACAAATAAAGTTTAGGAGCAAACCATGGTCTTTAAATGTGAAACATACAAAATTGATACTAGATTTACTATAAATTATGTTTATCGTCATCTTACAGGATACGTCTTGTTTTATATCTAGTCAGTAGTTATAATTTATCCTGAAAAATGGACATATATTAGTTACGACTAGTAGAATCGATTAAGAATTCAGGTATGTAATTTTATGTATAACTTCATCATCTCAGTTGAAAAAATGTATTTGTAATTTAAGCTTTCTTGCTGTTTAAATTGTATTTTTATCAATTACGCTATATGTAAATACAGTCATGAGAGCAACATTTTACATTAAAGGAGTCCATCGTAATCGATGATGATAATTTTGAGAATGTATTATAAATAATTGTGCTTTTAAAAATGACATAAAAAGAGACGATGCTCGGAGCGTTATCCACACACCCATGTTTTTTATGGGATTTATAGTTTCACTTTTTTCCAGATCGCCGTTTTCGTAACAACTCAAGCCTTTTTCGACTATTTACAATATAGAAAACATTTTACCTGTAATTTCATCATCAATGAGAATTTCGTTTTGAAATCTGCCTCTAGGTAAAAAATAATCAAGGAGATTAAAGCCTCTCGGAAAGAGTCTAGGTCAGAAAGTGTCTATTTTTTATGTATTTTTTCAGGACAAAAACAATTAAAAGCGATCATAGCAGCAACAAGTGCATTGTGTGGTCATGGGTTTTGATTCAGTGGAGATGCTACAACTCAATAGTTTTATTGATCATTTTGAAACTGTTTATAAATTTCTTTATCAGTTGGTCCACCTCTTTCAAAAATATTTGATAATTTGAAGTGTCGCTTTGTGAAATAATTCATAGTTAAATAAGTTTGAAGGGATTTAGAAACGTTTATAGCCTACCACTTAACTAGCTGATGTTTGTTTTTAAAGGCTGGTCTTGGTTGTTAAAAAGAGGTAAAGCATGAGGGGTAAAATTTTATTTCGATCTTCATAGTTGTTGAGTTTGAAATATTAAACTAAAATCGATAAAAAAACATGATTCAAATTAATTTTTTATGTTAATTAGTTATTCAATAAACAATTTATCAGAAAACAAGTGAAGGATATCAATGATATTTCTAAAAAATTACTTCATCAATCAAAGATATATTCCGGAAAAACAATTAAGAAATGATAGATTAAAAAAAATTAAAATATATTTTGTAACAGAGCATGGTCAAAATAACACTCTATTGTTAAATATAATAAGAAACAAGAGATCAATAGGGAATTCATCTCGAAAAATTCCACAAAACATTTCTGAGAATTGACTCTTAATAGAAGAATAAAGGATTAAAAACAAAATCAAAAAACCTATCGTTGAAAAAATGATTTAAACACAAGAACGTTCTAATAAATCGGAAGAACCTAATAAAACTCTACAAATAGCGTCATTAAAGTCAGAAAAGAAGATAGACCTCGAATACTGAGACATAAATAACCGATACAAGGCTCATGCATGCTCGGCAAAAGCGTCATGAATTTAAGGTATCTGTTTTTAAAATTGCCGAGGTAAGATCTCTGATCAATACAAACCATTCTTCATGGATGTTTGGATCGATAAGATCCATTAATATTCGAGTACCAGAAACAAGAGATTAGAGGTGGCTTTCCGGACGAGTGGTTTGGTGTGCATCACACTGCTCTCTGTTTCGAGAGTTTTTGAATGCCAATTAATCGGTGGTTCAGTACGGGTGAGAGACGGCACGCTTTCCGCTTGCTCAGAACTACCACGGATAATCCGAGGGTCCAGGTCGCTGTTTCATGTAAATCTACCAAATTTGGCGTATATTTTGAGATCCAGGTGGTTTGTTCAGTATCATAGAGCTATGAGATTCGTATGGCTTAGAACAGAGATGGTTTTCCGGCCAACATTTTGCTAACATTTCATTCGTAAGCGAAGTATTTTCACGAACTCTCCTTGAACGTTTGTGTCATGGAGCATGGCCCAGAATAAATGGACCGAAATTTTATTATTATTTATTGGTATCTAGAATACCAATGCCATGAATAACATAGATTGATATTTAATTCAGGAATAGTAAACAAACAGAACATCCAGCTTATACTATAACTATTGATAAAATTGATAAATATTAATTCAAGATTTTGATCACTTTTTTTGCATGTTACCTTGCAAAATTTATACCTGATTTATTATAAATTACGTATATACCAAACTGCTTTAGTTTCAATCAAGGTCTGAGCTCCTATAGTCTACATACAAGCAACATAGAATTTTTTCAATAACTTTTGATACTGTTAGATCATGTTAAAATATTTTCCATTCAGTAATGATTTTTCAGAAAAGTCTGTAACAACATGTTAATAGCAAATAATTCTTAATTTACTTATCGAATATACATTTTAATCCGATATGAGATACGGAAAAATTACTTTTATTCGGAAGCATCTGGTTTGAGAGCCTCATTTGCGACCCATATGTATTTTATTGGCCCTTAAACGAACATATCTTACTCTATGATTTGAACTTTCCCTAAAATATAAACACCTTCACTTTCAAGAAGTCCGTACAGCTTCTCACTTCTTAGGAGGTTTTCGTAAAACACGACTAAAGTTCGGCTCTTAGTTGTCCAGTAATGCTGCAGGAACGATTATTGTAGCATCCAGGGTTGAAAGAACGAGTCGCGATGGCCAGTCTCACGGCTGATGAAACCCAACACACAACGTTTCTTTTGAACATTATTGTTTTTTATTTTCCATTACTATTAGTTTTGTTCTTGGTGTTATTATTATAATAGTATTTGCTTTCCTACGGTAGTAATCGTACTGTTACTTTCTTCTTATAATTTTAATTTTATTTATTTCAATAGTTACAATTATTGTCAAGGCTGATGCCCCGCTGAAACCCAGCACACAACGTTTCTTTTGAACATTAATTTTTTAATTTTTCATTACTATTTGTTTTGTTATTAGTGTTATTATTATAAATGATATTTACTTTCTTACGTTAGTAATCCTACTGGTACTTTCTTCTTATTATTTTAATTTTATTTATTTATGTATTTACTATCTTTAGGGCTAAACTATTGAAGCAAATTAGCTTAGTTAGTAGTAAGCTTGCTTAGTCCAAAGTTTTTTTTTAATAAAAAAAATTAATAACCGATTTGAAGCCATACCATCAGATCTCTTGAAATTCACTTTTACTTTTGATTGCTATGCAAATAGAACAGAGCATAAGAAAATAGAGCATAAGAAAATAAATAGAGCATAAGAAAACTTGGCAGGAGGAACAAACAGAATTGTTCATTTTTATTATCTAACTTAATTCCATGCCGTCAGATACCAATCACGCACAGGTACCAGAGTGGGAGTAAAATAGACGTAAAGTAGAAGTAAAATATGAATAAAGTGCGACTAAAGTAGGAATAAAAGAGAAGTAGGGTAAGAGTAAACTAGGAGTAAAGCGGAAACATGCTTCAGTTTATGGAGAAGAAGTTTTTTGATTATTTTTACTTATGAATCAGCTCCTCACTTTTATTCAATCGATTACCTTTTAAGAAAGAAAAGCTAACAGTAAAAACCCCTTGACAATAAGTGGTGACAGATCAGTGAGAAACACTTGCACTCAAATCAGTTCAAGTATTTGGCCTGAAAAAAATGATTCAGATTAGTAAACCTCTCTCGGGCCTAAATTGCTTTGAAGATAACTTAAAAAATTCTGCACAAATTTTTTTAAGCCAGCAATGAAACAATCATTTTGCTCTATTTTGAAAAGAAATTGGAATAGACTTGTTCGAATGATGAAGGTCACTGACCCAAAGTTCACAATCAATAGTCATTTAAAATCCAGTTGCTGAAATTGATGCCCGCCAGCACTACAGCTTCTTTCCGATGCTGACATGAATATAGATCATCAATTATTGTGCAATCAATCGAAATTTGAATATTTCATGAGAGATTTTTAGACTAGCATTTGAATTACATCAACAGGAGACTTTGTAGAACTTTAGTTAATTGTAATTTCTATATTTCATAATCGACCTCGGCAAAGACGCCTGACTCGTACTTCTGCAAAATTAGTTCGATCGTTTTCTATAAATTTCGATTTGTATCATTGATGATAGGCAACAATGTAAATTCTGAAAAAAACTTAGCGAGAAAAGATTACTCTATTTCAACAGCGAACACATTATTATTTGATGATTAACTTGAATACATAACTTGATATGAGGCTTCAATCACAAGATATCAAATTTTCAATTTGGTGCTCAAATATTTTACAAGAGATCCAAGTACGATTTCCGAGAAATGTGTGCTTTATAATAATTTGTGAAGCAGGCCACGATTTTCTCGGGTTGCTAAACGAAGTGCACATAAAACACGACGAATTAAATTAGCGATAGCTGATTTTTACAACCTACAAGATTTGCACTCATGCATTGATTACTAAAGCATCGAATGAAATCCAAACAACTGTTTTTTAAAAATCCTGTGGAAAGTTTATTTCACTATAAATAAGGAAACTATAATTTTTGTGTTTTGTACATCTAATTATTTAGATAATATTCACTGTAAGAATCGGATCTTACTAAGTTATTTATACTTCATGCACTCTAATGTACAATGTTGAAAAAACCGTGAAAATTAGTTCAAAAAATTCTCAAGACAATAATATTGAATAAATTATTAAACTAACAGTCACCGTAGTAAAACACATCCCTGTAGCAACGACCTTGGGGTTACAAGAAAGATGTTGACTCGAGCTTAAGTTCGAACCAACTAAGCATTAGCAGTGATTTTCTGCCACATGTGTAGGGCTGTATTCTTAAACAGGCTCACAATCTCGGCGATCTAGAGCCCAATATGGAAAAAACGAGTAGCGGGAAATGTAACCTCACTTCAATTATGGGTTTCCATTCTTAATAGCAAGTGTATATACCGATGCCATTTCCAAAAGGAGATTAGAGTGTGGGTGTAAACTAATTGGTAATTCAATTTAAGAAGGTATACGTCAATGAGTTAGTTTTGTCTAGGGGTAAGTAAAAACATTTTAAGTTGAAATTTTTGAGTCCTATTAACTGCCACAAAAGTACATCGGATTTTAGCTTCGAATATTCAAACTCAGAGACCCCAAATATTATATTTATTTGTCTTCATTTCTAACACAAGTCACCAGCACATTGAGAATAGAAGAACCGAGCTCTGAATTTATTCCAGGTTTGTGTCCCCTTCTTCAGGAAAATAACGAGCAGTGAGACCGCTAGCAGAGTGGGGGCTCAATATAGGTTGGATTTTAATTAAACTTCCAAGAGACGTCAGTGATGCTCACAGCAAGTTAGTTGTTGCTCCCCAAATTGCTTGTGCTCATTTTTCCTGACGAATAATTGAGGTCGTATGATTTTGGAAGCTTTCTGATTCTGAAAATCTGAGAAATTGGGCAAAGGTTCATGACGCTAGTTTGAGTTGCGCGGTAAACTGATCCACTAGTTTCTCTCACCAAAGTAAAACGACTATTTTGGAGAATCCATTTTCCACACTTATTTTGCATGGAGGCAAATAGGAGTTTTTATAGAATTTATTTTCCCCACTCACTTTGCCTGGAGGCAAATAGCAATTTTTATAATTTTCCAAGCTTCATCTTGCGGACGAGGCACATTTAAACAACTCATGACAAGTGCAAAACTTTATGTGTTGTTTTAACACACGCGAACCAGTTGGAGATAAATCGCTCACCCAGGCATATAATTGCTTGTTTCTAGTGCGTCCGAGTCAAGAAACTGGCATGCACTTCCTTTACCGCTTGGGTATGTGAAATTAGTAATGTTTTAACACCTCTGGCAAGTGCTGATACATCACGCAAAGATTTTTGAATTTACATGGTATGCACTCGAATCACTAGCTAACGGGCGCGTTTTTTTCACGATTATTTAAAAGAAAAATGAAAGAAGCTTCAGTGCAATCAGTACACACAACACACAGTACATGTGCATTAGTCTTTGAATTCTTAATGATAACATCTTTTAAGACTAGTGATGATGCTCCCAGCGACTGTTCCCGTCCTTCTTGTGTCATGATTTGAGGTAAAGTCTCGTAAGGATGAGCTGAAAACTTAGACAGTCAGCCAGTCATGTCAGTTTTCCTGGTCTTCTGCGTCACAAGCAGGAGAAATTTGAGGACTGCGTGGAGACTCGAACCAGGGACCTACAATCATCTCTTAATTAGAACGTAGCAGGACCACATCAACTGAAGAATCAACAGTCATCTTTTTATATTTTTGCAATTATACATATTAACGTAATAACTAATTCCAGCATGTAATAATCGCGAACTTACAGAGAGAGAAAAAGCGAAAATAAAAATAACCCTAAGCCAGAACAGCTGAATGATGCAAAACATAGTTATTAATTGTTCCTTTTTTGTTAAATTTTTGGTAACTCGAAAGTTATCATGACGGAAACTTCGGCATGCAATTAAAAAGTGAATACTAGTTTGATACATCGGCCTGATATACTCATGAATATACAGGACGTACCAGCGTTACGGGGTCGCAAAGAAACTGAGGTAAATAAAAAAGCTTCTGTTGTAATAAAATGTCCAATTTAAAAAGAAGAATTAATGGTTATTAATTCCTAGTTTACAATTATTACACAGTAAATGAATGCTATAACACCTGAAATATCATCCTAGGTGATGCACAGCAATGTCAGGGGAGTACGTGATCGTTATTTTCAAGTCTAACAATCTGAAACGTATGTACAATTTTCCATAAGTAACAATTTGAATTTTAATAAAATGGTTTTCACGATAAAATTTCATGATGCATGATTCACGTTAAGATTCCAAAAGAAGGGAGCGATGAATGCAAACAAGAATTGTATAAGGTTAACATTTTTCATGTTTAGCAATTGGTCAGTTTCAGAACATCAAGTATATGAGTTTGTGGAGTTTTTTTAACCCATTTGACAGATTCAAATATCGAGTATACAGGATTTGAAGTAATTGAGTATAAAAAAATTCTTTGCATTATTTGAACAAATCTAGTCAATTGGCGCCTATAAAAGTACTTCGAATATTGACAATAAATATGTTTGCTAACTTTTCAAAGGTTGTACATAAAGCTAAAGTACAATTAAATATCTAAATAAAACTTTTCGACACCCGTCGTGTATGTTCTGACAAATTTAGTTCACTTGTACATATGTTTCTGTATGGTCACTACGATGTTTGCATGAGTGATTAATGACGTGCATGAGGGATTATTCTACATGGTCATTACGATGTATGCATGAGCGGTTAATGACGTGCATGATGAATTATTCTGTATGGTCATATGTTGTGTGCATAAGTGATTACTCTGTATGGTCATTACGATGAACGAATGAGTAATTAATGATGTGCATGAGAGGTAATTCTGTATAGTCATCACGATGCATGCATGAGTGATTAATGACGTTCATGAAGGATTATTGACTTGATAATCGTTGGTGACGCCAGTGCATGGTCTGGAAGTGGAACATAACTGCAAGGAGCTGCGTCAGGAGGCAGGTAGTAAAGCTTTACTGCTCTGCAATGAAGTAGTTCAAAAGCGCCTTGAAAGCTCGCTAGCGACAATCATTTGGCTTCCAGAAGTCTTGACAAGCGACTTCCTTCCTCGTAAGGCGTCCCTGATGAAATGCTCAAGATTTCACTGAAGTGTTAACCCACCAATGGGGGCAGTGCAAACTGAGGGAATGGTTGAGCTTCCTTTTGAATTATGCAGTATTAACTAAGGGGATTTCAAATAATTGCTTCAGGTTCAACCGCTGAGATTATGATGAGAGTTATGTTTGGGTGAGGGATGCTTTGGCTTGATTTCAATAAAAATTGGAGGTTCTTGATAAAAAGTGAATACATAATTTGACGAAAAATAATAGTAAATTTTGAGACTTAAGTACATTTAACGACTTATTATTGCTAGCATAGCTTGAAAACCCTAAGTTTTAATCGTCGTTTGTGTGTATTTTGGACAATGTCAAAATCAAGCTCTCGGTTCATTGGAGCAGCTTTTGTGTGAACTTAATTTAGCTGCTGTTTGAACTCGGAGATCGATCGACGACTAGTCAGATAAAATTTAGTGACTGAGCAGATTCGAAAATAAAATCAAAGTAAATCATGATTTCACACGGATTTTGATTACCAAAAAAATTGTTCCTGAAATTCCGGACTGAAAAAATGTACCCAAAAATTACAATAGGTTTTGATTCAATTTAAATACGAGACAGCTTCAATTTTGCAAAAATGCTTACGTTTTTCCCTTTATGTGCGTTTGGATTATTTATAAGAGCTGTAAAATAGTGAAAAATACCTGTTAATTTCAGTGTTTTAATAATTTTTATTTACCTCCAACAGTTTTTGCTGAATTCTTGGCTCTCCTTGTCAGTTCTAACCCTATTTAGGGGATTGATGTATTTTTCACATTTGTGACAGTGGATGAACCTTTAACTTACTTAGTTAAATCGGATTTGTCAATACACTTTTGAGTTTTTAGAACGTTTCTATTTTTAGAGGTATTCTTGGTCTTTTGAGTATTCTGATATTTCAGGGTATTTTTATCTTCTGGGACATTCCAATCGTTTAGGGCATTCTTATCTTTATTTTCTTTTGAGGTATTTCCATTCTTATATCTTTTTGGGTATTCCTGTCGTGTGATGTATTCTTATCTTGTACGGTACTTCGATCTTATAGAGTATTCCTATAATTTTCATCTTTTGGGGTATTTCTATTTTTTTTTTGCACTGGGTATTCCTGTATTCTGAGCATGCATATATTTTTGATTATGCATATATTTCTAAGTATTCTTATTTTAAAAATATTTTTGTCATTTGGAGACTCTCCTTTGTGTCGGCTATCACTATTTTTTGACATATTTCTATTTTCGCAAAAATCCATGATGATATAAAACCGTACACCATCAACATTTCGTGAGAAATGATATATTATGGGCTACAGATTCTTTACAATGTCATATAGCAAGATCAATATAGCAGCCAAGCTTTGTCAGGCAGGAGTCGTCATTTTTAAGAAAATACAACTTAAGGGTTTTAGAATAAAATGAAAAGCTACTTAATTGCATCTGAATGAAGTGATTGTTACGCAGGATGAATTGCATGAAGTGGTTTCTCACGTCCGTTAAAGAACAGTTCATTTATCATCGCAGTCAAACTATACAACTGCAATTTTGTGTCTTTTATTCGTTTGAAACAAACATCATTCATGCTTTTTAATTTATCATATAAAAATGTTGCTGCACCACCAAGTTACGGCACTAACAAAAGATAATATTGACGACAACAATTTTATTCCACATTAGACGGGATACAATGACGAGGTTAATTCAGTAGGTGGTATGAAACAAGGACGATTAAATTTTATGAGGTGATAAA
>VCRD01001095.1:103460-145814 GCA_006783055.1 Trinorchestia longiramus
ACACAAGTGGATCTACCACCAAGATATGACTGGGTTACACAAGTGGATCTGCCACCATCATATTACTGGGTTACACAAGTGGATTTGCCACCATCATCTGACTGGGTTACACAAGTGGATCTACCACCAAGATATGACTGGGTTACACAAGTGGATCTGCCACCACCATATGACTGATCCCTTTCCTCATTTAGCAGGAAATAAATTGTTGGGACCAGATGACCACAGTCCCTGTGATCAGAAGTCCTCATTTATGCGATATAAATTGTGCTCCTCAGCAGCGTCAGCGTCAGCAATTACGGGGTGGAAAATGCCCCATTTCTCTCGTGGAGTTTTTAGCCTACTTCCCTTTATCTTTTTGGAAAAGACGAGTAATAAATGAAGCGCTATATGCGCTAAAATAGAGAGAAATCTATACTGAACTGCTGTTTTTGGCATGATGTAGTTAACGTGCTCTATAATTGGTAAATGCGATGACTCCTTGTTGCTGTTCAATGTGTTCTGGAATTAAATGCTGGATAATAGTTGCTCAAATTGCAGACAAGGGTTTTGATACCCGCTCGTTTTCAGATCCGTTGTTTCGTACATCTGAAGGATCAATTGATTTATGTATATTTGGAGAGCTTATGATCATTCATCCAAAGACAATGACGTGCATTTTCAGAAAGATTTGTGTACATATTTTTCAGTCCTTTCTAAAAGTATTTACGCCAAAACCAACCATAAAGACTGAATACACAACTTAATTGAGAAATAATATCGATTATTAGAGCCAATATAATTATTCATGTACGTCTCCCTCTTAGTTAGCAAACGAGTTTCAATTTACCAATAAAAATTGTCCTAATGGTAAAAGCAAAGGGTTAGCTTGAATCTTAAAAAAATTGATATCGTAAAGTGACTCTTCTTTCCATCTAACTTCAAGAAAGTGACGAACTTTGCTCCGGGCGAAGTGCTCGGAAGTAGTTTTATGAAATCATCGTCCAGACCCCCGTAGAGTAAGAGCAGCTTTTCAAAGCTCTCTCAGTCGAAACACGACACCTGAAAAAGGAGAAAATTTAACAACAGTTTTGGCAAGTTCAACTAACACTCCCTGAAAATCCTGAGCGTTGTTAGAGCGCTAAAAAATTGTTGTTTCGCAACAAGATTAAATAAAAACCTCCTGCTGCAGTCGGTGCTGCAAAATTCCAGTAGAAGATTAACCAAATGTGTAATATCGTGATATTCTAGAGGTCATGCGGGGCTTAGCAGTGGAGAGTAGAGCTTGAGGGAAATTTAATATACATAAGCAATAAGAAAGTAAATTACAGGACGGGGAATAATTCATGTTACATGTTTTCAAATCTATTTCAATAATTATTATTTTGCAAATATTGCCTAATGTAATTTTGTAAAACTCATTACCCAGGGGAAGTCTGCTTTACTCCTTGCCAGAGAATCAAAGTTTCTGAAGTCAAAATTAAATAAATGTCGTGACAAAATACTCTTAGAAGTCGTTAGAAGTTCTCCTGAAATAATTCGCAAAGTAGTGGGGCAAAAGGAAAGCATTTTGAAAGATATTTTTTGTAGTCGTAGATTAGTATATAAATTAATATTTGTTAAAGACAGACCTTGAAATAAAAGTAATTTTCAAAGAAGATTGGTGTTTTATTTCGTAACAGTATTCATGCCCCACCCTGTATTCATGATACTTTTTCTCCTTTAAATAATTATTTATAAACGAGACGCTAACAAATTGTCATATTTAAATTCCAATGAAGCCAGATATTGCTTAGTGGCTTTGGCTGAATGCAACTGTGTATTGTCTTTCATCAACAGGATTTTTTTCTGGTTAGTGGTCCTTGTTCGGTCAGTGATATACTTTTTCCATACCCTGAATGTTTTGCTGATCCAAGAGAAAAATTTAGGAACATATTTTTGTCAGAGCTTATTTTCAGCGAAAACTAAATGTATTATAGTTAAGTTTATTTACAAACATTACAAGAAGCTATTGATAATTATATATTCCATTGTTTGCATGCTCGTTTTCTTTTATGTTTTTCTCTTAAATGAATTTTGAGGTTAGGAGATTTTGTGCAAGCTCATTTATTTAAATTTCGTTAACGACTCAGAAACACACATTTTTGCTTAAAATTAAAACACATCTCCAGCTTAAAAGTCTAATGTCCAGTTTAAAATCCTCTACTTTGAAATTGCCTTTTGGACTTGGAACGCGTGCATTTCTCAAGTGGAATGAAAATTTTTGACATGTTAAATTGAAATGCCAACTCGAGTTGAAAAAAAATGCAGAAGTGTTTCCATAGTCTGCACTTTCGATCTGCTCTCACAGAATTGTTCGTCATCTTTTTCTTAGTTGTCAAATAGAGTAGAAAATTAACAAATTCTCAGCTACCTTTCCTGAGCTACCTTTCATTAGAAAATATAAAAATGTAATTTCTTATGTTTTCAGTTTGACCCATTTCAAACTTGTGCTTAATTGTGAAAAATGAAAATCCATGTCTCTTGATGAATGAATTTATTCGCTAGGATTATTAGCATTCATCATTGAATAAATGAATTTTATTTATGAACAACATTTCATGTGTAAATATAGTATATTGAGCTTACGAGACATGTTGCATATAGACAGGAACATTTGGTGCACATCCCTTGAGTTGCATCAGCATTTTCGGGAAGAATAATTCTCAATCGGACACAATTTTTTTCCGTTGAATACATAACAAAGATCGAGGTGAAGCTTCAATATAGATATGACATTTTATAAGTAAAATAAAATGTTAAAGTTGAGGTTCTCTTTCCATTCATATATTGATGTAATATTGCAAATATTTTGTTATATTGAGGTACAATTCAAGATATCTTGCTACATTCTGGTATTATTTCGGATTCTTTCATATATTGCGATATTTTTCTTGCTTATGAATTTTGTACGAATGGATGAATTATTAAATTCAAAAACGTACTTTTACCTTATTGTAATATTTGTGAATATAAAATTAGACTTTTCTAATGCCTAAAGCTTCTTGGATTTACATGCTTGTAGGAGTTTTCAAATTTTTTAACTAAAATATCCGCAGATGTGAAAAAATGTTTTTTTTTATTTGTCGGTTGAAAAATCTGCTCGCATGAAAGATTTATCAAAGTTGATAATTAAAGTTTACCCTACTAAACTTGATGTAACTAATGTATACATAATTTATTTCAGTTTATTTTGGTGAAGATTGCACTACTAAATTTTATGCAGGTATGACCAACATAACTTGTTGAAATTCACGCAACTCTCACAATTATTTCAGAGATATTAAAGGAAACTGAACAGTTGTCAAACTGATATTCTTCGAAAGTTACGCTTAATAGCAAGCAAATCTGAGATATGAAGCGACGTTTATAATCAAATAAATTCCATCAAGCAAGACCAATCAAAAGATTTTCTAGTTTTCTTAGACTTCATGTCTAGAAATAGATTATTCGCCTCGTGTTGATTAATACAACTCAAATTCATTTTAGGTTGCATTCGCAACATTACGTGTGAAAAACGTGCAATATTGCGGTTGGTTGAAACTGAAATCAAAGAATGTTTGAGTTAAATGCATATACCTGAGTTCTGAAACTGAAATTGAAGAATGTTTACCAGGTTTTAGCCTAGATGATGAAATTAAAATTGATTGCAAATTTAAAAATATTTACATCAAGTTTTTTTGGGGATGATAGCGAAGAATATATACACCATGTTTGTCTTGTGCTGAAATTAAAACCGAAAAATATTTATATCACGTTTGTCTTGTGCTGAAATTAAAACCGAAGAATATATACATCATGTTTGTTTTGTGCTGAAATTAAAACCGAAGAATGTATACATCATATTTGTTTTTAGCTGTTATTGAAACTGAAAAATACTCACATTGTGCTCGCCTTGAACTGAAATCGAAACTGAAAAATATTGTCAGTTTCATTTTAGAGATGAAATTGAGATAGTAGAGTTTCAAAAACAAAAGCCACATCCCTGCTCGTGGGATATACGAGAAATTTACATAGTTTTCTCTCATGAAAAAGTCTGTTTGCGTGGAGCTTGTGTCATCCAAGCTGCGGAAATAAAGAAGACGACGAAGCACACGCTGGCAGTAAGAAATCCTGGCAACTCAACGCTGGAATGATATTTCTTTTTGGTCAGAAGAAACTAGGAGCGCTAAAAATGTAAAAAAATACTGAATAGTTTTACGTATGGCTGGTGTCGCACGCAACCTCTGAAACAAAAAGCTTGTGTGTATTGAAGTGTAATTTGTGTTGGAGATTGCAGATTGAGATTTTGATTTATCATAATGCACACATAAGCATTGGGGTGCAGATGCAAACGTTATTTTTAAGAATATAGATACAAGTTTTAAGAAATAACAAATTAGTTTCTCTGAGGTAAGAAGTTTATATTGCATTCATTTTGTGTGGTGAATTTTGAAATGAGATTTTTCTCAGGCAAATATTTACTGACTCCATCGACTGGTTATCCAAACTCTCATAGAAGTTTCATAATGAGAATGAATGATGTATGGAGTTGTTATCACAAAAGCTTAAAAATAGTTCTTTATAATCTCTAGTTTGAACATTAAACTATGATAAAATTGTTCTAGCCGAAAGGGATCAATGATGTCGTTACTTCTCAGCATCCTCAAGAACTTCGACTTCCAATTCTCAACTCTGATTTAAAAATTTCGAGCAATTACTTTGCAATTTGTGCTCATGGTGTCAACTTCTCAAAATTTACGGCAGACTAAAATTTAGCTTACCCATTCAGAGAGTAAAAACTGTTCTCAAACAAAGACTCATCCTGAGAGCTGAGGCTCCCACTCTATTATTACCAAGTTTTTTTGCTCCTAGTTTTAGCAGTCCGTAGATTTCTTTAAACGATATTCCGCAGCAGGAGTTTGCATACCTGAATGAATAATTTAAAAAGAAATGATTGAAATCTTTGGTTTTAAAAATCATCTCTGGTTTATATTTCCGAAGAATTTTGGTTCAAAAGTGTTTCTGTTAAAAGGCGTGGGTTAGAAAGTCTTCGATTATGATTCAGTTCAAGTCTTCCTACCATCACGGTATTGTGGTTTTAATATCAAACGCACGAGCATCGTCAAGATCGAAACTTAAACTTCAAATCTGGAACTCTGAGTGTCTTAAAACTTTGTTTAATCCCCTCTTACTGCCAGCCATAACACTTTAATTTTATTTCCAATTCCATCAGGCTCAAAACTCGAATACTGACTTTGACTTTGTGGAGACCCAAAATATTAATTCTAGTTCTGACTTTGTAATGCTTCAAAATTTTAATCCTGGTTCTGACTTTGTAACGACTTAAAATCTTACTCCTGATTCTGACCTTGACACAACTAAAAATTTTAATTTTAACTTCTAAAACCGCCAGTTGGAAAACGTTAATTCTGACCATGACTACATAAACCCAAAGATAATAATTCTGAATCCTGACTCTCGCAGTCTAAAAACTTGAATGCTCACTTTTGACTCCTCCAGCATGAGTGCTGCTATTCCGACTCCTTGACTTGGTCAACATCGCTGAAAGGAAATTCTTGAAACTGTTGAAAATTTTTCGTTTTTTTACGGTCAAAAATTCTCATCGGTTTCTAGATCCAGTTTTTATAATGCCATGCTCTCAAGCTGAATAACTATAGCGATTAAACAAAAAGCTTTAATGTTCATAGTTCAATGTGCATAGCATTTGTTAGTGCTGGATTCTGTTGCTCGACCAAAGTGAAAGGGATTCGAGATCTCACCCTCTGTGTGTTTATTTTCTCTCAGCGACCAGGGATTTAGTTTCCGACACCAATTTTACCATGGTTTTAGATTCCGTAAAACCAGAAAGGACTCAACTTCCTCTACAACAATACTGACTCTACTGACTCTTTGTGGTCGTAAACTACTCCTCTACTACAATACTGACTCTACTGACTCTTTATGGTCGTAAACTACTCCTGCTGCTCTACTACAATACTGACTCTACCGACTCTTTATGGTTATAAACTACTCCTACTCCTCTACTACTCTCTTTATAATTGTGAATTACTACGATCCCTCGCTTTTCATAACGAATATACGTAATTTTGAATTATTCTGACTTCTGAATTATGAATTATTCTGACTTCTGAATTAGTCTGACTGCTAAATTGTAAATTATTTGAACTTCTGAATTGTAAATTATTCTGACGTCTGAATTGTCAATTATTCTGACTTTTAAGTTGTGAATTATTCTGACTTTTAAGTTTTAATTTATTCTGACTTTTAAGTTGCGAATTATTCTGAATTGTAAATTGTGAATTATTCTGACTTCTGAATTGTAAATTGTGAATTATTCTGATTTCTGAATTGTAAATTGTGAATTATTCTCGACTACAAAGCGACGAAGGACTCCATGAGTTCTTGGTTCGCCAGATGTGCAGCGTGTTCGGTGGCAGGACAACACACGAATGCTGTTTTTCAGGTTGCATGCTGGAAACAGCAAACATGAAGTATAAAAATGTGGACAAAAACACACACAGCACTGCAATTGGCAGAAACAAAAGAAAATATTGAACTTTTGTCTCGAGGATGAAACTGAGCTTGTTTTCCGTTATGGTTCTGGACACGAGAGATGACAAGCAAAGTTTGCGAATTTTATTACAAACAGAAACTCGAATTTAAAATTAGGCAAAGAATTAAAAGGGGAGTATTTGAATGATTTTATATTTAATGTGATTGTTTGAAAGTGGATTTAGAAAATTGAAACTTAGAAGGAATTCTAATTGAAAACGCACAGATGTATAAAAATGAATAGTAACGTGAATTGTAAAAAGGTGAAATAAATGAATGAAAGCAATAAAAAGTCTCTAAATAAAAGCCGAAGTTAAAATCAGAACTGACAACGATATCCCAACGTGATACTCTATAGAACAATAATTTAAATATTCCAACCTATTTCTTTCTAAAGTACACATATTTCATACGAATACAGCTTCCAACGCACCCATAACCATAAATGGTGAGTGTATGCAGCATCCATAAATTGCATAAATAAATTGCATTATTTGCATACAAGTTTCACAAATGGTGAGTGAGTGTAACCACCATAAATTGCATATATGTAGCGTTCGTAAATTTTACCTGAATGGAACCGAAAAATTAAATAGAGCTTCTATAAATTGTGACAAAAAAACTTCATATAAAAGTTTCGATAAGTTGAAAAGCAGGTTGCTTCTTTCAAAAGACTCTGAAATATGTGTTAGTGTTAACGATGTGTCATTGATCCCACACTCGTACGGGAGATACGTTTATCTTTATGTTACTGGTTCGGTCGTGTATAGTCATAGTTATAACCATGAGGTCATGAATAAGTGGTACTTGTATTCTATCCAATCGGTGCCAAAGCTTATTGATGTGGGAGCAACTTATAACTTATCTATAAATTAAACTTGTATATCATTAAACCGTATAAGTAGGGGAGCTACTTCTCCATAAATGGTACGAAGCAACGCTGTATATATTCCTGCAAAGAAATATAGTTGCTTAAAGTGGCTGCTTTAGAGTAAGAGGAGTATTAGTAGTAGTGAAATGAGGAATAATTTCCCATGAATGATAATTTATGCTATTGACATTCAGTGGTAGCAGAGTGTAGGAAAATATCTCTTACATAATGAGAGGGTCAGAAGGGGTAAAGTTTTAATATAAATGGCGACTGTGTGAAAAGGAAGGGGTTTCATAATGGGGTAACGGGAGTGTCCTCCCATAAGTGGCGACTTCGTGTGAGCAGAGTAAAGCTCCATAATGCAGCGGCAGGGAGCCATTTTCCAATAAGTGGCGACTTCGTGTGAGCAGAGTAAAGCTCCATAATGCAGCGGCAGGGAGCCATTTTCCCATAAATGGCAATTGTGTGTGAGCGGAGTGCAGCTCCATAATGCAGCAGAGAGCCATTTTCCCATGAATAGCGGCTGCGTGTGATTAGAGTGCACCTCCATAATGCGGCAGGGAGCCATTTTTCCATAAATGACGTCTGCGTGTGATTAGAGTGCACCTCCATAATGCAGCAGGGAGCCCTTTTCCCATAAATGGCGGCTGCGTGTGAGTAGAGTGCAACTCCATAATGCAGCAGGGAGCCATTTTCCCACAAATGGCGGCTGCGTGTGACACTGAGGTTTACCCTGCACGCAGATCTTCAGAGTAACGAGCCACATAAAAATTAGAGCCTGTAATTCTGCCTTCCCAATAGCCTCATAAAAAAGATCAGTTATAAATGCCATCGGGGCAAAGTAAATAGACTTTGCTTCTGGCCTTCATCCCTCGTTTTACGGATCGCTGATTAGAGGGCCGTGCGAAAACTGAGCCTGAACCAAGCCTGCCATCTGGACTGGGACGTGCTTTGTCTACGTAGGAATAACACGAGGTGGGAGGGAGGATTGGTACTATGTGTGTATTTTAAATTCTGCTGTAGTATTTGCTTAACAGAGTTACTATCTGCTTGATCATATTTATGCACGACATTGGTTGTTTTTTCCGTGGAATGGAAAAGGTGTTTGTTTACCCTCTACTAAAGTTGTGCAATGGATGGTACTTGATATGTTGTCGACTTCTCTAGACATGAAGTATACAAAAATACAATGACTAGCTGTATCTTCTTTTGTAGTGCAGTTATATTTTTAGTTTATTACTAATTTATTATTATTGAACCTGGCAGAACGTTTAATGCATGCTAGTTTTCTTGCTTATGGTCTTCATCATAATTTGCGTAAGGCAGTTTTGCTCGAGAGCCTGTGGGAGTACATATTATAACTCTTACGTGGCGTGGAAATTGTCAAATGAAACTGAACAGGGCCCAACCCACGATCATGTTTTCATTCCTTTCGTTATGTCAAGCTCATTGCACTGCTGATGTTGAAGTTGATAGGAATTCCTTCTATTCAGATTTGTGTATGAGTATCAACACTATACAATAAAACGATAGGTGTCTCCTTAAAGAAATTAATTTATACAATTTTTGTGAGTAATTTCTCCAATGTTTTTACAATGAGAATCTCCCTTAAATACTGGTAGTTAAATCCGTTGACTTTCAGGTATATAGATTCTTAACCGCGGGAGTTAACTCCGTAGACTTACTGATTAGATATGAGAATCTGTTACTTTAAATTCTTCCTTCAAAAGCATGATATTAAAAGCCTGTTATTTTTAACGGGCATACACACTAGTTAGCTTAGAAAAACTGAGTTTGAATGTTGATTTCCAAGGATAGGTTGTCATTTTTTACAGCTCCAATAACGAAATCATTTGCGTTGATTCATTGACCAAAAATAAGCCTGTAACATTTTTAAACGCCTACTTGTTTATATAGTTGATGAGAAATTTCAATACTTATAATTGAAGTATTATATGTGTAGATGTTCATTGAATTCTAGAAATAATTTTTCGCTCAACTGATATTTGTTAAATGAATTATGTTTGCTTCGTATTGTACATTTTCAAAGGAAATGCAAGACGAGGAGGAACGCATTCTAGCTGGACCAGGAGAGGCGGCTTGTTAGGACGTGTGTTAACAGGACCAACAACATTAGTTCAAAAATATTTTTATGCTTCAATAACATGGAATAATTTCATTCGCTCCAACGCACCAAGGTGGAAAATTTTCGGTATCTGAAGCAGTAAAAAACGGTCGCTTCTACATCCGTGTAGTCAAAATGCAGTAAAATCTGCGTCTCTCTATTATGAAATAATTTCTTAGATATAATGACGGTATTCCTGCATTATTCAAAAAATGATTTTCACGTGTGATCAGGCAAAGTAGAAAAATTTATTTTGGTAGGAAAAATTAGAAAGTGCTTTTTAATTCTGACGACACGGTATTCAAATACCTGGAATTTAAGAAATTTTTCCGATATTGAATCTCCGGAACAAAATTTTTGAAAGCGTTGTTTACTCTTTGGCTTCATGAAAAGCGTTCTTGGTGAACTGCTTTTGAATTTCACATGCTCAACTTCACATAACTGTAAAGTAAACGTTTTTCAATCAGCAAAATTTTTTCAGTGAAATAAGCAATTAAAATGACACGTTTCTTAATTTTACACAATTCAAAAATTCAGAATTTCGAAATTTCCTCGGACGTGATATCGATTCAAGTCCAGGGTTGCTTACGCTTGATAAAAGAGGCTAGATTTGTGGTAGAAATCTCATTTGATTGTAAAACTAAGAACAAAACAGTTTTCCATAACCAGTACTGATGACTCGACGGTGGGTCACGTGTTTTCCCACAGAATGTAGTGATAGCTGCACGAAAAAAGTCAACTTCGTCAACAAAAAATTTTTGTAAATGAAAATGCATCCTATTTAGAGATTTTTATTTAAAAATGTCGAATATCAAATAAAAGTTGCTAAAGAAAATATACTTAAAATCGAGGGATTATTTTTTATATTAGCCTGTGTAAAATATAGTTTATGTATTTTATGTCATTCGTCTATTTTCGCGCTCAAATGTTGTTTTTTATTTCTTAAAAAAGGTTAGCTTCTTTTTCTGATTGCGATTGATTAAAAAAATGTTCAGGGTATTGAAATAGAAAGTTTGTAGGTAATTTATTAAAAAGGGTATACAACTAAAGAACAATTTTCAACCCAGACAAGTTTTATGGCAACTGCTAATGGACAACGTTTAACATCGTCAATTTTTAACGGAAACTAAAGGACATAATTCAACACAGACGATTTTTACGGAACTAAAGGATGACATTCAACACATAAAATGTAATGGAAACTAATAAACAACATTCATGAGAAGAATTATGAAAACTAAAGGACAATATTCAATATCTTCAAATTTTAATGGAATCTAAAAACTTGAAAAACTTGCTAATTGGACTTATGATAAGAGAAAACAAAAAAGAAACTATTTTTAAGAACTAGATTTTGGAGATAAAGAATGAAACAGTCTCTAGTTATAATGTTAACGTTTGGACTCATTTATCCATCATAATAAATCATGATCCTAAGATCCAAAATGCGCAAGAATTTAACATCATGATTAGAAGTTAGTTAATCACTGAAAATGGAAACACCCTACACAATCATTTAAGAAACATAAGATGCAAGGTTCGATATTTTCATGCAAATAAAGGATATAGAAAATTTATGATGGTAATGTTGATAATAATCGTCGAACTATAAATTTCATAAATACTGATGCATTTTTCCAATTTTTACTGTTAATTGTGCGCAAAAGCTGCGGCAAACTTCCTGATTGATTGATGAAACTGCATGCATTGTTAACAAGTTTGTACAAACTTGTGCAAAATATTAGATTGAAGGTTTTACCGTTGAACTGTTCAGGCGTGTTATTGATCACCTGTCGAATGCTTTGTGGATGACCTGTACAAACGCATTATGAATGATATATACAAATATATTGTAGATGACCTGCACAAACAGGTTGTGGATGAACTGTACAAACGTATTGTGAATGAACTGTGCAAACATATTGTGAATGAACTGTACAAACGTATTGCGAATGAACTGTACAAACGTATTGTGAGTGAACTGTACAAACATATTACGAATGAACTGTACAAACGTAGTGTGGATGACTTACACAAACATATTATATGTAAGTCACCGACAGAAACAGATAGTGGATAACCTGTACAAAGGCATGCCAGATACCTGTATGAACGCATTCGAGTGACATGCAATTCCTGTTACACATATGAAATGCCATAGATGGATACAAGAAAAATAGAGAGATTTTCATGAGAGTTCTCGGTTACACGATTGTAATTCCAGCACACACATGAAATGCCATAGATGGATACAAAAAGAACAAAACATTTTTATGAGGGTTTTCGGTTGCACGATTGTAATTCCAAGACTCATATGAAACGTTATAGATGGATACAAGAAGAATGAGAGATTTTCACGAGAATTTTCGGTTGCACAATTCACAGTCTACTACTGTAAACGAGAAAACGTGTGGCAACGAAGGAATCCGACGACCTAACGTCACAGCACACAGAACAAACTTTTCGTACAACAGTTGCTGACTTAGCAATGGACAGAGGTGAGATGATATTTTCCACCAGTACAGTCTCGTGTGAGAGAGGACACACAGCAAAATGTACATGTAACTTTTTTTGCTGTAGGCTTAGAATGAAATTTTTGAAGGATTTGACCAGGGAAGCTTCATGTTTTTAGAGGTTGCAGATATGTTTTCTTATGGATAAAAATCAAAAGAGTACAATAAACAAACACTGTATCGAAAACACTGTAATAGCTCGTCCAAACCACCTAAATAGAATCAGAAAAAAAGTTAAAAATGAATTATTCGCAAATCAAATTTTGATGCAAACTTCTTTATTGGATGCTGAATCTCCATTGTATGATTATGATAAAATTCAAGCTTTAGAGACATACCTGAAAAAAGCTAAGTCCTCCACTTCTGGAGACGACGGCAGACACACGCATCATTTCCTTCATACCTCAAGGTGAATCAGCGGCAAGCTGACCATAGACTTATGAATCTCTGTTGCTCTATCGTCTATCTCGAAGTTGCGTGGATCGAATCCCAGTTGATGAATCTGAATTTAGATGTCATGGGACTTTGGTAGCAAATATTTTTTATTATAGTACCACTTAGCTTATTCCTGTTGCCATGTTTTTTCTATTTCAGATTTCTGGAGCGCTACTTAGTCCTCATGGAGAAGCGAATCACAATCTGCTGCCACTTTGGTCTAAAAGGACCTTTATCTCAACGGTAAAAAATACGTACAATTCTTGTATGTACATGAGCGCATTGTAATAGTTCTAGCATTAATACGGATGAATAAATGATAATCAAGCTCCTTAGGTGCTATTAATTTACTGTTTGATAAGAGAACGACATAATAAACATAAATAGACCACCATAAGGACCTAGAATAAATGCATACAAAAGCATGGATGTTTGCATACATATGTACATGCAGAAATTTTAGCATCCTAAGTCAAGAAAAGTTTGTACGAGGAGCTAAGCTTTGAGGCTCATTTTCAACATGTTTGAGAAAGTATTCTGATTTCCCCTTAAGAAAAAAATCAAACCTCATGCACCAACATTGCTGCTAAATTACAACTGTCACAGTAAAAATGACGAATATTGGCAAGAGAAAATACAATAAAAATTGTTTTATGTTCATACAAATATTTGTCGTGGAATTTTCACGCAATTGTGCGAACTTTGCATTGTCATGGAAAAAATTGATTTTAACTACAGGGATGTTAAAAATGTTCGTCCCATGAGATGCTAAGCAGCGCCAGGACCTTTACAGGTCTTCATGATGTACATTTAGGAAATAAATGGCGGCACGAATTGTAAACTTATTTTAATGGTTTGATGTAGGTCAGATTATTTTATATTTAGTACAAACACAAGCTGAATCAAGTTAATTTACTTTTCAGATAAATCCTGCCAGATCTTTCATTTCAGTACCAACATCTAATCTTTGAATAGATTTAACCATCATAGGTTGTCTTAAAATAATAGAAACAAGCATTTTCGCTTAATAGACACGGACCTTTTTGCTTAATAGACACAAGCATTTTCACTCAAAGACATAAACATTTTCACTTAATAGACAAGAGCATATTCTTCCGTATGTCAAATAGAGAGATTTTAATACTTTGGAAAAGTCCACTTAGAAGAAGAAATAACTTTCCCTAGCGTTGTGAAAAACCGAGCCACAAGACTGTGCAAGACGCATTGCAGTGCGTGTAAAAACTCGCCCAATTTATGGGACGCTGGCATCTGTGGCGATGCTTGATGCTGTTTGGCAACAGAGAAGTTCTTTGAGCAATGATGGTGTTTGACTCGAATCACTTGGTGGTGCTGATACACTGGTGATAGCTGAGCTTACTGAAAAGTCCTGCTTTTCTCTCAGAACCATCGCAAATTCGTAGATAACTATAACAGAATGAGGCGATAGGAACGAGCCTTTTGACCCATTTTTCGGTTTTACCCAAATCCCATGCCGTAATTCCAGCCATGCGATGGTTGTACACAAACTAACCACCGTGGCAGCGGGCCTCGAACCCGGGTCTTCTCGCATCGCAAGCAAGTTCGCTCACCAGTCGACCAAGCTGGTGGAGTGAAAATCTTCATGAATAACTTTGAGCAGAGGCATTTATTAAACATAAAAGTAGTTACGTAAAAACCATAATTTGTGTTAAGACTTCATCACGGCATTCACGGTTTTGGACAAGTTTAGGTAATGAGTAGCAGTTCACCTGACCACTCATCTAATGACACTGAAGTTCTGTCAAGAGAAGTGTTCATGTTCCATATTTTTTTAATTTTTTGTTCATCCTCTTTCATGCTTTTGCATTGGACGCCATTATGCTGAAATCTTTCGTGTGTAATTTACTTCTGACACTCGAGCCTCATATTTTATTATTATTATTTCTATGAAAAATTTTATGTACTTTTTCAGAGAAGGGGACACACAGGTGAGAAGGGGATGAAAATAACTAGGGCGGAAGTAATTTAAACTACCCCATAATAATGGACCGAAGGATTAATTTAATAAAAATAAAACTTACTAAAACAAAAAGAAATGCTGTTAAACAAACAGGCAAGATAAAAGAACAGGCAAATTAAAGTAGAAAGCATGATTTGCGTTTTCATCTAACATCATTATTCAGTGAAGATAATAGTTTTGATTATTGAATTTAGATTTCAATTCTCTAGTTACTCACTGGAAAAAAGTCTTGAAAAAGAGTGACAAAGCTTTGTCGTCTGTGTCAAACACCTGTGTGAGGACAGAAAGAAGTTCACCAGCATCAGGCAAATCATTTTCGTCGTCCGCATTCTCCGCTGCCTTTTTCATTGAGTTAATTTTTTCGACAGTCACCGGATCAAAACTTTTCTCGAGATTCTTCAAGCTTTCAAGAATCAACAAAGTTGATTGCTTTTGATCAGCGGCCATGGCTTTTTGCAGCATTTTCTCGCGCATGAGCTTGAAATATTCTTCAGTAACTTTGATTGGAAACTGCATGAGTTTGAAGGCTGTTTTCAGTTCCTGAACTTCTTGACCGTCTTCGAAGAACTTCTTGAAGGTGTTCGTCACAAGGTTATCATACTCAGAATTCGCCATTAGCTGAGAAATCTCACCGAGTTCAGCAATCATTGCTTCGAAGAGTGTTAATTTGTTGTTTAATTTCGAATTATTAGTCGTGTTTGAGCGGGAGTTTAGAAGAGTTTGATCTTCAGGATCAATCCAGTATAACAAGTTTGAAGCTTGGTTTGCTACAAGTTCTACAGCTTCCACTCTTTTGGCTGAGCTTTCATCGGAGGAAGATTTTCTTTTCATATAATTTTTAATTAGATTCAAACCATCTGAAACTGAAAGATCAGTTGTACTTTCACGATCATTTATCGAAACTTTCAAATTGCCAATTTGAGATCGTTCAATATTTTTTAGCTCTTTGGCAGCCCAGTCAGAGAACGTCATTCCGATTTCAGTAGAATCCTTTGCTTTCTTGTTTGCAGGGTTGGTCCTGGTAAATAAATTCTTAATTTTTTGAACAATGCCCAGTGATTCCGATTTAGGTTTCCACCAATTGAAGGGGGGCGGAATTTGGGGACTCCACCAGCCTAAAATACCACTTTGTGCTTTATTTTCCTCGTTGAAGTCCAAACTGTCTTCAATTTCTCCTTCATCAACGGTGTTGCTTTTAGATTTGCTGTACTCATCAATTGCAGAGTTTAACAATGATTTTAATTCATTTTTCGTCTCTTTATCTATGTAGTCGGCTTTGACGACGAGCTGATACACAACCTTCAGCAAATCATTCATCGGCATGCTACTTTTCTTATCTTCTGGAGTTGTTTCAGGTATTTTTGGGTCTCTGATGTACTTTCCTTTATCAAGGTCATACATTTCAGGCTCTTTGTCTCGCAAGTATTTAAGTCTCAATCGCAGACGATTGGGAAAACGCCCAAAATTTGTCCACCAAGGTAAATTTTCTGTAAGTGAGTCCAAGCGAGCTTGCATGTTCTGCCTCAACAAAGTGCTTTTTTGCCGAATGTCATATTTTTCGTAAAAGTTGTCTATGCGCTCCAGTAATGTGCCTTTCTTTCCAATTATGTTGTTCTTTGTCGTTGCGTATGGGTTAAGACTCATTAATACGTCCTTCAAAAGCACTGCAAAATCTTTGTTAGAAAGTTCTAAAGCTTCTGATAAAAAAGTTTTGAAGAAATCAAAAGTGTTAGCTTGATCATCAAATCCAAGCCATCGTAACTTACTGGAAAAAACTTTTTTCTCTTCATCCAGTTCTTCTTGAGTCAAATGCATTTTTGAGTGAGCCTGAAAAATCAAATCGAGAGGTAATTGAGAGAAAATCCTCAATGCATTGGTAACATTTTCAGGAAGGGTTCCGAAATACTTTAATAAATTTGGATTGTCCTGAAGAACGTATCCAATTTTCTGTACTAAACGAAAACTATCGGGAAATATTTTGGCGAAATAAGCAATGTGGTTGGATAATTTTTCATCAATAAGACCCGTATCAAGGTTGGTCACAGCAAAGGTCATGAAAAGATTGTCCTTCATTTTTCCAGTGAAATACTTATTGTAGTTCAAGTTTGGCTGCAGCGAGAGAGTGGTTATCATTCCAGCAAGATCTTCCAATGCCGCAATTTCAACTAAGATGTAAGGTAAATTTTTAAATCGGGGATGTTCTTTTTTAAATCCTTTGACAAGTTGTTTTTTTGCGCTTTGAGGTAAACTCTCTATGAAAGCAAGTATTTGCGCGCCTAAGCCTTCTTGCCTATGATTGTTGTAGTCAAAAAGAGTGTTTGAGTTATTGAAAGTTCTCACTAGGTTCAGCGGAATTTCAAACATGAACGCAATAGCAGATTCGGCACTGGGTTGATCAGTGAAACCATGACAGTTTTTTTCATAGATTTGTCTGAGAAAAGGGTCAATGGCTGAGCGTCCAACAGCTCTCCAAGCTTGTTCTGAAACTGAACTATTTTGGGAAGTGGAGAAGTGTGAATCCTCCTCCGAAGATGTTTTTAAGCCAATCTTTTGAAGCACGTCCAGATACATGTGGGGAAATTCGACCAATATCTTGTCTGCATCCACCTCTACTGAAATATCATCTAGATGCAACGCTCCGATGTACTTTTCAAGACCAAGCTGGTCTAGTAAATCAACGGGGAAGTATTTTCTCAATGATTCCGCGAACAACACCTTGAAGTCAAAATCTCCCAATTCACTTTTTGCCAATAAATTTTTCGTTCGGCGAACCCACCTTGACATGAAATTAATTAGTTTTTTCTGAGCTCCAGGAGATATAGTATTTGGGTGAGACGGGCAAAGTTCCTTCTTAACAGAAAATTTTTCTGGATCTGCATCAGAATGGTAAGTCAAAGTTTGGTGAGGTTTATTTGATTCAAACTCATAGTGGTCCAAGGTGAGAGGTGCTTCTTTATTCCACGGGTGTTTTGTTTCAATATCAGGGTAGTGCTCAAAATTCAATTGCTGTGTTTCCGACGACAGTGTTGCTTGCTCGGAATAACCCGAATAAAATGGTGCTTTACTGTTCCAATGAAGTTCTGAGTCTTTTTGTGGGAACTCTTCCAAATTTGATGAATCAGATTCTGCTGAAGTTTCTGGTTCATAATAGTCCCATGATAGAGGTGGTTTCTTGTTCCACGGCAGTTTTGATTCTATGTCAGGGTATTGTTCAAAATTCGATGGCTCAGTTTCCAGCTGCGTTACCTTTTCGAAATGATTCAAAGACAGTGATGTTTTTGCATTCGATGAAAGTTTTGATTCTACGTCGGAGTATTGTTCAAAATTCGGTAGCTCAGTCGATGCCTGTTCTTTTGCCTGTTCAAATTGATTGAAATAAAAAGAAGCTTCTTTGTCCCTCTGAGATTTAGATCCGATATCATGATGTTGTTCCGCATTAAAGAAGGTTGTGGATGTTGGTGCAGTTGCTTCTACGTAATGAAATACTTGTGGTACATGCTTACTTATATGAAGTTTATCATTATCCTCGAGTTTTTGTTTCAGCTCTAGGGAAACTGACCCTTGTGGTGATGAATGTACTTCAGCAACAGGCGGCGGGGTGATAAAAGAGTCTTTGGAAATCATATCGTAATCGAAGATCGTTGTGTAAGTCGAATCTGTTTCCAACTGAGTTCCATTAGCATGGGATACTAGAAAACGTTGAAATGCAATTATAGCCAACACGAAGTAGCCCTTAAGGTTGCGTTGGGAAGTCATCTGTGGAAGACAGGAAAAATTTTTAAGTAAGTCAAAATTAGCATTGATGAACCCATAACTGATAAACTGAACCCATCAATGTGTCCCATTAGGATTATTAACGATGTGTTACATGAAATTATGACCTAATTGAAGCTGTAAATCGATATAATGTCTCATTTTCATAAACTGGCTACTTCGTTTGCAAAAGACAGCGTTTTAATGAAACAATAAATTGATCTCTTCTCGATTGATGTCATTGACTTAGGAATCAAAATCAGCCAGTCAAATTCACATACGTTCTAAGTAAAGAGTTTTAATGGCACACATGGAAGGTGCGTATTTAGTACGAGAAGCAAGAGCTCACGGCACTCCTCATAGCGACAGAGCGTTCATAATATCAATTGGTTTGACTACTAGACTAACGGTATCAGTTGATCCATGTTGAGGAACGGAATAAGTGGTTTCAAATCAGGCGTTGTTGTTTTTGGGTTCAAAATAAACGCTTTTTACAGAGAAATTTAACTGGAAATACTTTTTAGTTCTCATTTGCAGTACAGCGTTCGATAAACACCTTGTTTGAGAAAGCTTTTAATTTAACATGCTCGTAGGTATCAACATAACATATACTGTGCAATCACATCTCACCAGGTACTCATACGCACTTTTGAATGTTTGTTTGTTTTCAGTAAAGTCAAATGAAAATACTAACAAGTTTCTTTGCACAATTACGTCAGTCGTGTTAGCGGTGTGATTTTTCTAAACAAATCTATTTCGTTTTGTAATGGTTTTATTTTAAATTGACGAAAAACAAAACTAATTTGAAATAAATATAACACAAGTCGTTTCATTAATGTGAGTTTTCAAGAACCTTTATTTTTTTGACCTTCATTCGTGCATAAAATAATACGAGCCATCAAACTCAACTCTAAAGTAAATTTAGTGGGTGTTTTAAATATATTTACATCGCCTAGATATTCTCTTCATTCAAATTTGAACAGCTTATGAAGGAAGCTTAATGATAGAACAAAAATTTATGAACAATAAACATCATGAAGTACATATAATGAAGACGCCTTCAGATTTGAAAAGGGTTTTGAGATCCAACATAGTAAACACCTTGACGTAACTTTTATCAATTCTTTAGAGCAGCTAAACACTCACGTTTAAAGAAGAAAACTGTAATTAACAGCACGAGAACACTTAAAAATCACTTGCTACGCTCGACACACTGTACTGAAATGAATAATACTCAGTATCTACCGTCTTTATATCTAAACGGAATCCTTTATCGATGTCATCATAGATGCATAGATCAGTTTTTAAGAGGTGCTCGGGTAATGCAAAGAAATTTAGAGGAGTTTTTCAGTTCTTCTTTGTCAGAGTTTTGGAAATGTTACGGCCAAGTTTCTAATCGCCTTTCAAGCTTACGAGGACAATCCACTGATGATCGTGGTTACAGGTACTTTTTTATAGTGAAATCTCAAGGTAAAATCTAACATTTTTTGTGATGGTCACCAGTAACCTTTGTATCCGTGACACCACGTGGCTTAGAAGCTTAGCTTTATTTTGATGCTGATTAAATCAGGAGCGATAAGAAAAATATAGAATAGGCAAGATAAAGTCTATTTACAGATGGAATTTAATGAAATTTTAACCTTATGTTAGAGTTACAGAAGAAAAACAAATTCCTATAATACAGTCTAAAGCCACAAACTCAAAGGTTAGCTAGTTGATGTGGATCATTTTTCGTTTGCGTTTTTCGTTTATTTTTCGTATTTTTTCCCCTCTAGTTTGACCACTGTATGAAGAGATTTCCTAATTTAACGAAAAAATTGACCTTCAAAATTTAAGGTAGAAATTTACATGAATCTTAATTTAACCAACATACCTACGTATTTTTTCAATTCATGACAAAAAATCAGTAAAAGGAAAGTCATCGCTTCGAAAAATTGCTATAGACAGAAAAGTTATGTAATAATTCACGACTATGTTTGAAAAATACTTGTAACCCAATTCCTGAAGCAATCATCAAAGGCATAGGTCTCTGAACTGCTTCTTTTATTGCATGCAATAAATTTCGATAGCTTAAGATTAATTTCTTAATTTTCAGTGTTTATGATGATATCTGTTTTAATCTTCTACATATCTAATGCTTGGCTTTCTTTCTTAGTTCAGCTCTGGTAACGGAATCTTTACTTTATGAAGGGCATACCATTAAAAGTTTATTTTCCTCCGACGTTATAAATTTTTCTTAACTTATGACAGTAGTTATCGTATATTACCCATAAAATACTTATAATGTCATAAATAATTATTCACTTACATATTTTAGCCATTATGAGCCAACATTACCATTAAAATGATGAGTTATGTGAATAAAGACCAGGAGATCCGTATTAAGTTCCTGCCTGGACTTGTTTTTCACGTTTTTTAAGGTCACTTCGCCACGAACGGCAAGTGTGTCTGATTACTTTATTTCTCCACGTAAAGGAGGCGGAAAAGAGAGAAAAAAATGCTACGGGCAGGCATTCCAAAAAACGTGTCAAGTAATTGATCCTAACACCTGTATTTAATCAGTCAGTATTCTGGACCTGAAGTGAATATTTCACTAACACCGTTTACACCATCTACAGATCAATTATAAAGTCTCTCGTTTGTTCTTTATTGCACAATCATGATCTAAAGCATCAGAAAAAACTGTGAAATTCTACTTAGCTTTGAGGAGCGCAAAGTCCCCATAATGTTAATTGACAATCCATTCAGGGCACGTTGCGGGTTGCCGGGGTATTTTATAATGTGATCATCTATCACAGAAACTTTTGCTCTGGTGTTGTGAAAACAATGTTCACGTTTTTATTGTGTTGTTGATATCATGATATCTACGCTCAATAATTTGTTAAGTACTGTTGTTCACAGCCTTTGAAAGACTAAATTACTGAGCAAAGAATCATACCTTAAATAAAACAAATCTACAGTTTTGTTTCTACAATCTAACCTTTTGAGGACGATGAGAAACACAAAATGTTACACTAGGGCATTTTACGACAGCGAGGGCAGTGTTGCAGACGTACGAGTTTGCTATTAGTAATACTCGTTCATAGAGTAGGAGTTACCTCTCAGTTTTCTTGCTACCCGTTTTTATATTTTGGGGCAGACAGATGATCCTTAGAGCTTGTTGAAGACCAATATTCTTCCCGTTGCAAGCAACCGCTCCACTGACTCCACGTGTTGACAAGTCAAGTATCGTCCTTGCTTATGTAAACTCATTCATTAGATCCTTCTAGTTTTGAGATGCGATGAATCCCCCACTGATTAATGTACTAATTCCTGAAGAACATTGATATTCTTTTGGAATTATCTCTGAAATTTTATCGACGATTCTCAGCCTTTCAGTCTGTCTTCAACTCATGTCACTCTTCAACTATCTGAAATGTTTTCTGACATCACCAATCATGTCCCGTTCAATCGTACCCTTGAATTTGCTTCCCAAACTTTAATCCGTTAATTCCGTTTGCTGGGGCAACTTGGGAGAGTTTGCCCAAACTTCAGCTTCGATTGACTGTTCGTAAGCCAAACATTGCTCTATAATTGAGCTTGCTGGCCGGTAAAACATGGAAATCTGCCGTTCCGATTTCTCTACTAATTGAATGAAACGGTTCTCTCTGATGAAAAATTGAAACATTGACGTGCCGAATTAAAGTTTGTTTTTCGTTCAAAGAGTCACTACTCTTTACTGTGAATAGACATTCAACAGAGTTGAGTAGCGGTAGCAATTTGATAAGTAATTGCTTTGATAAAAACTGACAGCCCTGGACGACTGCAGACAGGGAATAGGGAAAGTTAAACTGTTGTATAACAAGCACTGGATAAATACATCTATACCTATGAACTAAATTTCTTCTTACGCTGTGGAGTCAGTGTGAACTGATTTGAATTTAGGAATAGTTTTTCAATGAAATTATTTACAAGTAGTTAGAGGGGAACCACATAAATCTTCATGTGTGCTTAGGCATAGACGATAAATAAAAAAATTCAAGTAGCTCGAATTCAAAACAAATTTTTTATCGTCACCAATCATACAAAAACGTCAATGGGTTCACAATGGAATTCATTTTGAATTACGAATATTTATTCCTACTGGTTGAGCTTACAGATTACTTACTTGCCAATTAGAGTTACAAAATATGAGTGAAACAAAACATGTGAAAGAAATACCCAACCCTCTACGTTTATTTTTCAGATTTGAACAATATTCTTTGTACAATTTTTGTCCCGTTCTCATATAGTTATGATCACTAACGTGTGACAGACAGTGTACAACTTCTGTACTCATGTGTTACAGAAATATACTGATAAAATTTTATTATTCAAAGCCGTTGACACTAAGTCACAATCGCAGGATGCAAAAATATTTCATCTCAGTGTTTGATGGAATATAGCCATCTGAAAAAAGTTTTGATTTTGAAGACGTGATTCCAAAGAGCTCTTTATTTAGCTGCTCAATTCCAAAATAGTTTAGAGGACGAAACCGTTGTAAAGTCTTTCAGTTCTTGAATTATTATTTCCATTAATAAACTGTAGGAAAAACTTGAAATAAAGAATTTCTTTATAAAAGTGGAATCTATTAGAAGATGTAAGATTCAAATATTCAACTAATATTTCGCATTTAATTCATTTTAGAGTTTTGTGACCTCAGCTGCCTGATATAATTGAAATGCACTACTTTTAAAATCTGTTGGGTATATTCTCAAAGCAGGACAATGCTTGTTTTATTGTGCACTTATTTGATAGGCTTCAATTCATTGGAAACTTCTACAGTGTTCGCATCGGAAACATTTTTTGAAGGAATTTTAAATATCATTCTATTGCCTGGCTATAATTTTATTAATATTGTGTGCATACATATGATTTTAAAAAATGTCATTTGGATAATAACTAGCTATAACCCTCATTGATAATGTTTTACGATTAGCTTCTATAGTAGAGTTTTTTGCTCAAAAACCAATGCTGTTACATTTCTTATGCACCAACTTTATTGAAAATACATATACGTTTTTGTTTTGTTTGTTGTTTGTTTTCTGTTATATTTTTTTGATGACAGTAATTCACCACAGGAAAAGCAATGGAATCAGGAATCTCAAAACATTTCAGATTCTAACAGGATTTATTAAGTCCATTTCAAGCAAGTAACTGATAGTTGAGCTTATACCCCAAAATGAATAGGATTGCATTGATCGAGAAATGATCACTTTTAATGACGTTTATAATTGTCATTTATCTATACACACGTTCTGTACTATCTAGTGAAGTAAGTTTTTTCATGAGAGACGTAGGTGAAAATTGACTGATAGATTTTCCGCTTGTAAATAAAGGAGAAACATGGAGTCTATGTGTCTGTTCATGTGCCCGTCTATGTGCTTGTCTATGTGATCGTCTATTTACCCATCTATGTGCCTGTTCATATGATTGCTTGTGTGAGATTACTCGACTATGTTTAACACTAGGACAAAGGGCATCAATTAACCCTTTAGCGACCAAGTGGACTATTCGGTCGCTTTTCACGGTCTTTGGGAGAATTGTTCTAATAATTAAACAGTGAGCAATATGAGGTTGCTACTAGGTTTGAACGCTTCGGCATGCTACAGCGTCGTTCTTTTGGCTACCTGGCTCTCAGCATGCTTCATTGCATCAGTGTACAGACGGTCTTTGTGAGCTTAAATGTAGAAACTAGAAAAACAAATTGGTCGCTAAAGAGTTAACGCATTTTAAAATTTTGAATGAACACAACTTGAAACACATCGCACATCTTGCCAAATTTTTCGTGGCTTTGTTGACAGTAGTTTAGTTGACAGGAGTTTAGTCAACAGTAGCTTAGGTGGTCTACCTCAGTCCTTCAAGAATTAAATGTTAATTCGACAGCTGGCTTTTTCATCGTCTCAAATATGAGTCACCCACAAAACTTTTTTTTCATGTTATTACTAGGCAATTCAGTCTCAGCCTCGTTTATCCGACTATGTATTATGTTTTATTATTATCCGACTTCATTAATTCTGCTGCTCAAAATGAATGGATTGATGAATCATTCTCTGAATTGCAATGAGTAAGTATATCATGTAATCCTCACTAATTTTTCCGAGCCCTCATCTTTCAGAAAAAATCAGTAAGAAACGACGCTTGTCGTGTCCTGCGTGAAGGCCTCAAGTGTTTAAAATTTGTCGAATAAATTCGATCATAAATTTCACTGCAGAAATTTTGAATGAATTTCGCGAGAGCCTCCAAGCATCTCAATTAAGCGTAAATTAATGACCGTACTTAATCGACTACAACCCAAATCTCCAGTTCCTAGATTCAAGTGGGTCAACTTCGCTCGAAACCAACCCTTCCCAAAAAATTTTCGTGGCACATGATGGATCGAGCTCTCGGCAGTTATTAATAACATGTTTCTTTGCTTCCGACCCCGGCAGTGTTTCAAAGAGCTCGTCTCGAAATATTACGGTTGTGGTTTTCTGGCCTGCGGAAGTGGAGTTGGAATCGCAAGCGTGACAAATGACTTGCGAGTGCTTCTCCAATGAAAGCATTTTTCCCACTGACAGATATTGTACTCGGCAAAAATGATGAGGTCGCTACTCGATGAATGGGATGCCTGAATGATATTTTGTTCTAAATGTATAAGTAGATGAATATTGCAATTACAACTCATTCCTAGGTGAATGAGAAGTGTTGAGTCGAACTGCTTTATATGATACACTGCTGGTCAAAATGATAAGATCACACCTGATCTTGACGGTTTGAGTGCATGCATTTGTTTTAACAGAAAAAATTCTCTCAATACATATCAAAGGTTGGTATAAAAAATTTTAATGGAAAAGATTTCTGAAAATGTTGGGCCTAACATTTTATTCGCTAGGAAATGAAAAACATCTCATTATGCCCGGTCATAATTATAAGATCAAGATTGAAATACTGCTTTATTTGGTAAAATATAAACAAACCAGACAGTTACATGGAAGAGCTGATTTAAGGATGTGCGTGGGTAATTACTAAAACTCTGGATTAACTTCTATACGGCTAGAGGACAAGTTTTAACAGATTATAAGCGGGGTAGAATTGTGGAATTCGAAAAACGTTGTATGTCACATAGAGTAATTCCAAGTGAACTAAATAAGAGTAAAACTGTCGTCACAAACTTCTTGAAAAATCCTACTGAATATGGAACAAAAAAGTCGACCGGTCTCAGCCAAAAAGATCACTTATGCTCTTAAAAGAAGAATAAGAAGCGAGGTTAAGAAGAACACAAACATAACTTCAAGGCAAATAAAGGCAGATACTGATGCAGACTGTAGTTCTCGTACGTACAATTTGGCCACAGTTAAATAATAAGGGTTTTAATAAATTTAAATAATTGCAGAAGCCCCGTCTTCTTATTCGCCGTAAAGCCTCCCTCATGCAATTTACTGCAGATTACCAAACATTAGATATAGAAAAATGGAAGAAAGTTCTGTTTTCTGGCGAGAAAAAGTTTAACCTCGAGAACACTGATGGGTTTCAGCACTACTGGCATGACAAATCTGTTCTAAATGAAACTCATCCTACAAGGCATAGCGGAGGAGGATCATTGATTGTGTGGGGAATTTTCTGTTTCAACGGGACGCTTGAGTTACAGCTTGTGGAAAGTAACCAAACGTCTGCCGGATACGTCACCATGCTTGAACGTGCTTCTATCCTCACTGAGTGTCCCAGGTTGTGTGGAGAAAGTGGAATTTTCCAACAACACAATGCAGCAATACAACGCTCGCCATTTGAAACAGTTCTTTGGTGTCAGTAGTATCCAACTCTTGATCCATCCACCTTGTTCTCCAGATCTCAACCCGATCGAAAATTTTTGGGGATGGATGGCCAAAGAAGTTTTTGAAGATGGATTACAATTTGAGACAAGAAGGGTCTTTGTAAGGCTGTGTTCGATACTTGGGGCAAAGTCCCAGTAGACCTCGTACAAAATCTTGTAACCAGCATGCCCAAGCAAATTTTTCAAGTAATTAATAATAATGGAAGATACTCTAGTTATTAAAATATTTTGGAACGTTCTATGTAAATCTATTTATAAATTTATGGTTTGATCTTATAATTTTTACCAGCTGTCTTTAGCTAAAGCTTCATTTCTTTTTTTTCCGCGATAAAATGTTAAGGGATCCACTTGTTTGCATATCCATTATTTATCTAGCGTACATTACAATTGGGCACAACAATTTTATTTCAACCTGTTCAAAATATGATTCAAATTTTGGTACTTCGTAACTGGTCTTATCATTCTGACCAGCAGTGTATTACAATAATTGTTTAACTAATTGTTCAACACAAGAAAAAGTGTCTTATATCAAGGTAAAGTCGAAATCTTTACAATTATTGGACTGTCTGGAATGTGGCACTTGACAAAGTAATAGATTTTTCTATGTTCCAAACTGCTCAATAAAACGAGTTCTATATTCATGAACTCTGAGAAGGTCTTGCAGTTCGTACGGTTTCATGCATTCATTTTCCACAGTACGGTCCTTTAGGATAAATTTAATATTTGAGAGCCTTTCAACATCATGATATTACCCTATCTCGCTCTGCTGGAACACAATTGAACACTGAAAGCAAGAAAGATGTATTTCCACCAAAGCTCGTTTTTTTTTAAAGAATGTAGCTCAGGAGTTTCGGTTTGGTGGATTAGGCGCGAAGAAAGCACCAATATCCTGACAAATTCCCTTCTTTTCCAAACAACCCGAACCATTTTCGCTTTCTAATGCCGAGCTATTGAGTCGAACACCTTGCATTTCCTTTCAAAGCTCAAGTTTCTGGGACCAAATAACGGCAAGACATCGATATCCAGCTCATTGCATTTGATTTTTTAGCGACAAATAGATGAATTTTTCTTGCCAGAGGAGCGTTCTACATTGCAGACGTTTGAATACGAAGTATTTGGAGAAAAGTATTGGCAACTGCAATTCGAAGAAATAATTTCAAAACTCATACGAGGAAGAACATAGGTTGAAAAAGCCAGTGATAAATAAACTGTTAATTTTAATTTAATTCCTTTGCATTAAATTTACTTGAGGTCGGCGGAAATCGTTCATATTCATTGCAAAAGCCAGTGCAGTCAATGTTTTTTATTTATTTTTCTTTTTAATTAGCAGTTGATCACTAGTCCCCAGTTGACGTCTTCAATTAGTAATTCAGTTAACAGTTGTCGTTTAATACCACGTGTATGAGTTTAAAAATCATATTTGATTTCATGAAGATGAAATTTTTTCTTCAGAAATAAAAGTTAGAATTGAAGTTCATGTCCTAAAACTTATGATGAATGCAAAGATGCAATATATTTATAGCGGACGGATGTTTTCTGTAATTATTTGGAAACGCATGTTTATATTCATATCTCAACTTGTTCTGCAGAAATAATAATAAAATCTTTACTAATTACTCAAGATAAAGATACCAATCTTCAACCACAAGTTCAATATCCTGCCATCAGATTTAATTCGAGACCGCAAGCTTAACTGCGGCCGTCAGATTTTACCCAAGATCATAATCTTAATCTGCTGCCCTGAGATTTCATTTAAGATAACCAGTTTTATGCTAAAAATATGTTATATTATAATGTCGATACTAAATGTACTGTCATTAACGCATATTATCTCATAAGTCTCATGTATGTATTGGGTTAATACTGCTAATAGAGTTTAAGCACAACAGATTCAATTGAAATTTCAATCAGAAATATCAAAGGAAGCAAGAAAGCTTTCATCATCCTAAATATTGATAAACTCAATGACCAGTAACTCAGTGCTGGATTATAAGTGCTCTGATTTTTTAATTTAAATTGAGAGCTTAGATTTTACTCAAATGTGAGTTCAACCAGTTGATGAGGCAAAGCAAACCACTTGTTCCCAACCCACAACCAGCATGAAGTGAAGCCAGTGCTAGAACTATGAGCACGACAGCACGAGAGAACAGCAGGGCTGTGGAGTCAATAGTCATAGTCGAGGAGTAAAAGTCGAGTATCCAAAGTCGGAGATTAGCAAAAGCTAAGGCTCAAATTCTGAGTTGGTTATGTTTAGTCAGATTTTCTTGAAATTTAGGAATAGGAGTCAGACTTTCTAAAAACTCAAAAGTGGGAGTTACAGTCCATGGGTCTAACTTCCAACTCTACACATTTATAGGCTTTGAAAAACATGTACAGCCTTTGAAGAACATGTAAAGCCTTTGGAAAACATGTACAATCTTTGGAGAACATGTACAGTCTTTGCAGAACATGTACAGCCTCTGGAGAACATGTACAGCCTTTGGAGAACATGTACAGGCTTTGGAGAACATGTAGAGCCTTTGAAGAACATGTACAATCTTTGGGGAACATGTACAGTCTTTGGAAAACATGTACAATCTTTGGAGAACATGTACAGCCTTTGGAGAACATGTACGGTCTTTGGAGAACATGTACAGTCTTTGGAGAACAGCACATTTACCGCAACGAACAGTTGTGATGTTTTGTAGCTCTGGGTGAGGCCTAAGAGTCTTCTGTGATGGTAAATCTAGTTATAGAAATACTGACCATCCAATAGCCAGTAAGCGACTGGAAGTCAATCAGATATAAAGGCCGTAGCAAAATAAAATTTTCTTCAGGAACTATTTACTACATATTTGCTCTCTTGAAGTTCTAATTGATACATATCATTCAATAGTTAAATAATAATGTACTATGATCTTCACAAATTAGAGAAATTAAACATAAGTTTGAGTCACAAGGTAATTGGAGTTTGAAAAATATTAGTAAAATGTGTGTCGGAGTATAACGAGCTCGTCATTAATATCTTCTGCAGTTTATTGCTCAGGAGCAGGAAAATGATTGGGAAACTTTAAATCGCTCCTGTATTTTGTTCTGAACTTTCTGTCTGAGTTGAAGTTGCTCTCCTAGTTTTATGGAGTTACTGCAATCACGTTCTCAATTAAAGACCAAATAGGATGTTAGAAATGATTTACCGTAAATAATTTCAGTCTGATTTCAAGATATTGTTTGTAAATATGTACATATGCGTTGGAGTTACTGCGCAAGATGTTTTGTCTTCGTATATGAAATTTTCATTCTTATTTTAACAATAATTGCCTGGGAGATACTTGAGGAGGAAACTGAAAACAGAGTACAACAGTCCATTAACTTCAGCAAAAACGTATCCACACGTGAGATATTCATTTCAAGCATACATTGTTGAAACGAAGTCCATTGTGATGGAGACTTATGTCTTTGAAGAACACATGAAAAAAACGTGTACAATGTAATATTCCATTTTCAATTACGTTAAAATTAAAATTCCTACGTGGTGGAAATTAGTTGGTCGACTCATTCTCGTTCATGAAAAATGAACAGAACGAGAGTGAAGTGTCGTAGAAAGATTTATTTTACAGAATTTCTTCTGGTGGATGTACGGTCTTGATTGATCGGAAATGAATTAGAGAGATTATTCTTCACTCTCCCATTATCGGGGGCAAGATCCCCTCCTCTCCAAGTAGGAGGCCCATAAATTGCAAAAGCGAATAAAACTCTCCGGAGTTCAGTATTCGAGAAATTTCGTATGGAATTCCTTCCCTTATATTTCAGGTCCGTAGATTAATATTCAAGTGATGATCGAAAACCAATCTTGGCAATCTCCGTCACAGCGTGTGATTCTCGATTTCCTTATAAGATTTTCTAAATCAAAAGACTTGTCCGCGAAGAAATCGGGTAGTAAAGAGTAGTGAGGCCAGTTTAATAAGGTTGAATTTAAAAAAAAATCCAGACGTTTATGCCAGAGCATAATTTTTATTACACTTGCCTGAGGTAACCAAAAAATGACACAGGATTAAAATGAATGTTTTTGTGTTGTCTCAAAGTTTCAATAAGTCATGCATGAATCAATTGTAACTCAATAAAAGTTTTAATGAGTCTCTTGAAAGATATTCGGAGATATCTAAAACAGAACTTTATGAACATTATATTTAACAAAGTTCATTCAGATGACTAAATTGAAAGTACTATTACTTCCTCCAATTCCAATTTGAATTTAACTTAAATTGCCAGTATCTCTTGCGATTGAAATAAAAATAATGCAGCTAACCAGGCCTGCTATTGGAACAAATATTTTATTGTAATTTTAAGAGTAAGTACCCTTTTCAATTTTGCCAGTATAATATTCTTTCCGTAAAGTTATCGTCTTCGATTATTGGTAATCAGGTGAAAGTGTAATCCAGGTCACTGTATTTCCCTCGAGGAACATTGCCCTACACAGAAAAACACGAATGTGGCCTGAAGATTCCCATGTTCCCTTCTAAAATTACCCCTAGAGCTCTTCCATTCGGTGATTGTTTCTACTACCTTCCAGATGGGAACAGGAAGAGACATTCCTGTTTGAAATGGCTATCGATTGTCCGTAAGATCAGCTTTTGTCGGAAACGAGAGCTGCTCATCCGCATGGTCAGGAAATCATGCAACTGGTCAACAAATGGAACTGAGGAGAGGATGTTGGAGATTATGATCTTGCATCCAAATGGTCTAAAGCAATTTATTGTTTTCCATAAAGCAAATGCTTTACTTTCACAATATGCTATACTGAGAGCCTTTTAAACATAGATTTGTAAACCTTTGGGTAGGTTGCTGTAGCAAAAGATACTTATGACTAATAGTATTACAGCCAGGAGTCTTAGTTGAAAGAAACATTTTGCAATGAGGCAAGAATATAAATGCATTTTAATAATAGGCACAAATTGAGTCTAAAATAAGTGGTTTATGCATGCATGTAAGCTGTAATGCACGATATCGTTGATGCTTTTTATTTATATATGTGTGAATAAATGCATACAAAAAACATTTTTTCACGCTTCAGTGAAAATAAATATCGAAACCGGAGGAACACATTTGATGTTATGTCACACCATTTTGAAAATTTTCTGCTCATATTTGCCCTTTTCGAGTAAAGAAAAGTTAAAGTGATTGGTATATTTTTTTTTAAAATGCTATGAAAAACAAATGGAACTTCAAAAAGTTATCGACAAAAATCATCGAGGGAACACAAAATCATAATTATTTAACATATCACAGTAACATATATGAATAGGCCCTAGTCCAGTATTTCATTTCTAAAGCACAACAATGGATTTGAAGCTGCAGCTAAATGCTGTGTTATGCACACCAGGCGCCCGGCAACAAAGAAACAAGTCAGCTAAAAATTTGAGTGGTGCTGTGCTGTTCAAGTCCACGGGGGAAAATGTGAGGCATTCGAGTGAATATGAATGATACTATGTTCCTAATTACTTTTTAGCTTCTGCAAATCGTTGATGTGCATGATTAAAATGAAGCATAAGTAGGACGCGTTATGATGGAAATTTATTTGTTATTAAAATATGCGGACAAGGTTTTAAAATAGAGGACATTTTATGATACAACTTTCGTTCAGAATGATATATTTCATGCAAAAATATAATGGTACAAGTAAATATAACTTGTATCTTTTTTTATCAAACGGTTACATTTGAGAATAATATTTTCAAGGAATTATTATTTTCTGATATTGTAAAAAATCTCTGAGAAGGAAACTGAAAACTGACCATGAAAGTTTCAAAGATCCTGAATCATTTATACCGTCCCTGAACATAAGTATTTGAAGATACCATATGCATTAAAGTGATAACATCTCCGATGTTTTTTATCAGCACTGGAAAAAGATAGACACATGCAATTTGTTTTAAAACACGCATGCATTCGTTGGGAATATGCGACAGAAATGGTAGCACTGAGCAGCTCAAAAAACTATAGCGGCAACGGTGAGAGAGAGGACAGTTTTGGTACTTAAAAAAGTGACGTTTTCATTAGAAAAAAGGCGTGGAATCACTCGTTTTCGCCATTTGAGTAGTGTGACATCGATTGAAATTCATGGTCAGTTGAGTGAAACATGTGGTGATGGTGTCATCAATGTGTCTAATGAGCGTTCATGAGTGCTAGAGTTAAAAAAAACAGAATGTCGCACCAGCCGGTCTGACGACATGCTTCAGCGAGTGGTGAAAGTTATTTTGAAGGATTGCCGATATAGTGTTGAACACATCCCTTCGGAAGTTGGCATTTTTGTGGGATCTGCACACACAATCCTTCAAGAATACCTGGAATGCAAAAAAAATGTCCTTCGGGTGGTTGCTACGAGTTCTGGCGGAAGACCACAAGGTTGCGAGTGTGGCATGTTGGCCGGCAATGTTGACGCTTTGTGAAGGCATGAATGGTATTTTTTACCGATTATGGCAACGGCTGAGACATAGATGTCGTTTTTCAATCCTGAAATGAACGGCTAGTCAGCTCAATGGAAGCACAGACATAGACGCCATACGACATTTTAGGTATATAAACAGTACTCACTCTCGCTGCTGCCACTAGAGTTTTGTGTGCCGTATAGTGCTGCCATCGCTGTCCGGCAGTCCCAACTAGTGCTCGCGTATTTTAAACAAACTGTATGTCTGTTTTTGTTTCTAGTCATGAAGAAAAATAACTGATGTATTAATATTTAATTCAATAATTTGAATGTTCCACGTAATGCTAAATTATATTTCAAATAATTTGCAATTATATCTGAAGTGTTTTTGGATATAATATCAACATAATGGTGTATTACACTAATTTCTATCTTAGTTGAAATTTGAACATATATTTTAGCTTATACATGTATCAGCGCACATTTTAGCTCAAATAGAAGTATCATCACAGATATTAACTCGCACATCAAAATATATTTTAACTAAAATATCATCATTCGTATATATCTCATTTATCTAATAGTCTTTGAACACGGAAAAATCTTCAGTAAAAGCATGAAAAATTTTGGCAAAATATTTCACTTACTATTGTTATCGATTTTTTTGTGACACTTATTTGAAACAATCTTTAACTAGAATAACTAAATACAATGCTAAAGCAATAATTCTTACATACTTTCATATGCTTAGGCAATTTTATTCAGCTTTTAAGTAAATAATTTTATTTATAAATCATTTGAACGACGCACAAAGAGCCTGTATGTAACGGTGTTACATGACTTTATGAGTTTTACATTTGAAGCTCTTAAAAAAAATGCAGAGTTTACTTCCAGAGGTTAAAACCACTTCTGTATCTTAGGACCATAAAGTCATTACACATTCGAGGTATGAACAATATAAAGGCTTTGATTAAATGAAGTTATGATAGCAAGTTCTCGCTTGCTGAGAATAATTTGTTCGTATTTCGTGCAGAGATCATCAAACAGAACGCAATTTATGGAAAGTTATGTTCACGGCGATGACATTTTGTTATAACTTCTAGAATTACTCATTAAAACTTTTCTGAGGGCGGGAGTTTTCTTGCAGATGCGTTGAATTTTTCGTTACAATGTAGTATGTGAATATTTTAGTGCACGGCTATGTTTAGTGAACAACAAGGAACTTCCGCCGGCAGCGGCTATACAGACATTTCAGACACAAGGGTTATACAAGCACTAAACACACAAGGACTTTGCAGACACTTGACACACAAGGGCCATACAAACACTTAACACACAAGGACTTTGTAGACACTTAACACACAAGGACTTTGCAGATACCTCACACACAAGGACTATGCAGACACCTCACACACAAGGACTATGCAGACACCTCACACACAAGGACTATGCAGACACCTCACACACAACGACTATGCAGACACCTCACACACAAGAACTATGCAGACACCTCACACACAGAAGGTGAGACAATGCACTGTAAACGAGATTAGAATTACAGTTCGACTCCTAAGCGTGCAACTTACCGTATTAGAATTCATTTTTGTTTCTATTGCATTCTTTAATTTTCTGTTTTACATTGGTTTATCAATGTTCAAAACAACTTCAATTAGAGATTTCTTTTTTAGCATTGATTAACAGATGCCTCTGAAGTTGTTCTGGAATTTTCTGTTTTACAAAGCCAATTTGAATGCTTCCTCATTGTTATCTCATGACCTATGTATTGTTGCAGTAAATAAAATGCACAAGAATCTCTAGAGGCAAGGGAGACGAAAGAGTAAAGCCCTCAAAGGGACTAATAAGGTTTGTTTGACTGCATTGTCAGGTGTCCCTCTACAAAAGTCACACTCAGAAATTACAGGTCTATTTTCTTGTTAAAAGAACCATCATTCGGCACTTGCATTGTGTAAATAATTAGAGCTTCATTTGTTGTTGATCAAAGTAGACTGACTTGGTTCTTGTATTATTATTCAGATTAGGAATAATTTCATTCTATTTTTTTAATCGATGTGTGGTCGTACATTAATTACAAAGGAGAAGACTTTCAGTTACCAAATCTCTCTTGTTTTACTTGCACTTTTTATGTTTCATGAGCTCGTTGTTCACGTTACTTGCAATAATACACTTGGAAAACGCCTCTCACAATTGATATTTTCCCACAACCTAACTCCTCTAATACATGAAAATATAACATTTAACGTGTTTTTCTGTGTACTCATTCATCTCTACTTCTAGAGCTGCACTGTTGGATGTTTTTGACCAATTTTTTGAACAAAATAACTCGTGCTGATCGACCACACCCTACTTGTTCGTAAAAATTCCCGAAATATCTGAATGCAAAAAATAAATTTTACAACATGAAGCTGCTAAAAATAAATGCAACAGATTCCCAGAAGTGGTTTGTGAAAATTTCATGAGTTTTGTTCTAAAATGTGGCTCTCTGTAGCACATCGTTTGTGTAACACATCGAACACTTTACAAAGAGACTTAACATTGAACAAAAGTATTCAAAATATCAGGTGTCATGATGACATTAAATTGTTGCTGTAAAATGAATTAAATATGCCATTGTAATGGACTACTAGTTTCATCTTACAATGTGAAGTTTTTCCCCTTAATGGGATTGCAATAATTTAACGATTATTTTATTATTTTGCCATTAATGTTAGTCATATTATTGGAATCTCACAATTTAGCTCCATTTTTCCTATTTCAGATTATTTTTTAATACTTCTACACTCTTTTCTTTAAAATATGTAATGCTTAATTCGGTCAATGCTGAAACATTATGACTGACAGCTAATTAGGTACAAACCAAATATTATAATAAAATCTTTCCTAATTGAAGAAATTCAATTAAAGGGTAATTCATGACTGTTTGCATATTTTGAAACAAATAAATAACTTTTTAAAAACTGAATAAATATGAATTAGAAAATTAACTAAATAAACTAATAAATAGCCAAACAAATAAAAGACGAATATATAAATGGATAAATAAAATAAATTGATAAACTAATGCCCTTAAATATTGTTCAGCGTTTTAAAAAAATTAGGTCCAACATTTGTGTGCGGAAAATATCGCAGTAAGCTTAGATTAATAAAAGTCTCGATCAAATTCAGACACGTGTAATTTCAATTTTTTATCTCTTTTGATCTCTTCAAATAGCGAAGCTAGCACATGAAACTATTCCTCTGTAAGGCTTGATTATTTTTGGTGAAAATGGGGTAAAAATGAAGTAGGTAAATTATCCTGAGATACAAGCATCACCAATCATGCAATATTTTTCCCTTCCTCATGGGTTTTTCATTATAAGATACATTGGGCATGAAATATATAATTCTAATACAAATTAAGACTTGAGAAGCGAAATACATAACATAACACCAGGGCATTTTACGACAGCTAGGGCAGTGTTGCAGACGTACGAGTTCGTTATTAGTGATGTTCGTTCATAGAGTAGGAGTTACCGCTCAGTTTCCTTGCTCCCTGTCTCCTTCATATTTTCTCCTTCATATCTGATGCGTATCTGCTTAAAAATCAGCCGACACGTAATGGTAGTGCAATTCCATTTCATATTATGTATCCTTCTTGAAGCAAACAATGCACACGGGTACCCCCAAAAAGCGATATAAATTCATTGCTGCTTTAATTTTCTGCACATGAAGAACAAAGGGCAAGGTTTTAAAGTTTGATGATTTCCAAAATTTCAGCAGCAATGTTTACCATATTCTACCTTTCTTGAATGGCAAATTTCATCAAAATTATACATTTATCCTACCTACTTAAGCTTGTCTCATCTTCCACGTGATGCATTGCTGTCTACTGTAACCTTATCATCAATTCCTCATCAAATCTGAAAACTGTTTCGAAAGTTCGATGGATCCAGCAATCAATTATCGTTTGCCATCTGAAGTATTCACGTCCCAAGAAGTATTAACAATACAAATTTAGTCAGTTCTACGTGGACAATTGCCCTCATTTGCGAAGCGTTTTATCGAGTGTAGCAATGAATTCATTTTTGTAGGAGTGTAATGGCTAAAGTTTGTTAATTATAGGCCTAAAAATAGACCTTCGGTGTGCTGCTACGAACTGTGTTAGCTAAACGCAACTAGGGAGGAACATGATATTCCCAAGGCTCAGCCAAAAGCGATGATAACAATGCACAGGGAGAAGTCGCTCTCTTTTTCCTTGCACCCTAGGGCTTCAAGATGCACATTGAGGAATTCAAAATGAGGAACTCATTTGCGAATGTATTGCGAGGAAGCTAAAATTTCAAATCTCATTCTGTGTGCCATGTTGATGCTAGATGAAAAAAGTCGGAACAAAGAAATATGATATTTAAATTGAATTACTAAAGATCAGTAGTTCATCTGGCTTTTCTCGATGCACGAAGTTGTGATGTGAAGTACAAGCATTTCATTCGCGTGATAGGAACACATTTATATTATTCATTCATTAGCTTCAATAAAAATATTTCGAAAGCGTGCGAATTCTCACATAATCCGAAATGAAAGACCTAAGCAAGTCGCTGTTTTCGATTGAAAACACCGTTTGAAGTTGAACTTCAAATCCATGACTTGAAGTTTATTTTCGTTTTTTTTTACTGTCACTGCTCGTCCTTAATTCAGAAGCACAAAAATGCCACCCAAAAGACGAAGCTGCAGTTGGTCACTGGAGATTACGTGACTTGCCTACCAAAGCTTTAAAATTTAGCCTGCAAGGCAGACGTAATTCAGTGTAAGACAGACTTTAATACACCAATAAAGATTTGTTATACATGACTTACTTTTTTGTTTAGTATATTTTGTTTTTGCTCGTAAATGACATATTTGGTCAAAATTACAAGATTTTTGTGATATCAGATGCTAGTTTGTTTTTTATTCTTTGTTTTTAAAACATAAAAGTACGTAAAGGTATGCGGTAGTTTAAAAAAACTGTGTTTAAATAATTCTGAGTTGTTATTGTAATTCTTTAAACACTGTCTAGGTATTATATTATTACACCTTTTCCACCATAAAATTTTTCCTACACGTTCTCACTCGAGCTTTAACATCCTTGAAATTGACCACGAACCATAATCTGAAGCCAACGCAGAGTAATTCGAGGACGTATAAGTTTTCTCCCAAGCCATTAAATTCATTTGTTGCTTTCGCTGACTCAAGCATAGTTTTCTTTCTTTAATTCCTCATTACGATAAATTTTCCATTAGTATTCATATGAAAATAAATTCTGCTGCATTCTGTAAATGTTTCTCCTCGACTAAACTCCGTCTTGAGACAAAGACTCGAACACCTTTTTTATATCACCAAGTTCCTTGCCGAGCTATCGCTCATCACTCACATATTTTTCTAGCAGCTCGAGATGGATACTAAAAAAGGGAGAAAAATGATCCCTTTCCTCTTCATAGGAAATAACAAATCATTCGTCCTTCATTTCGCCTGCCGTCTGTGCAGACCAAATCCAGCTTTTTTTACCCGTAGGCTTTTTATGAACATTTTTTGTGACGTTGCTGGCGGAGGAGTTTTTTTCGAGGTTTTGGGGGCATGATACATGAATTGTTAGGACTGAGTGGGACTGTCAGTGACGACCATCAATGAGGTAACAAATGACAAACATGAGGCCCAGCTGTGAGAAGGTGAAGGTATCTCAATTTGTGGAATTTTTTCAAGTATATGTACCTGAACTATACACCTAATTGTTGACAGAGAAGTTAAAAGAACGCGTGTTTTTATAACCTCAAACTCGCACAAGTGAAACTACCATTTTTTAAACAGATACAATCGTTGTAGATGTGTTCATGCAGCAAAGCATTTCTAATAATGACAAATCACGGAAGCGAGAGAATTGAGAAGCTTTTTCATCCGTACAGTAAACTTCTCTCCTATAACAGCTTCTCTCCAGCACAGTCAAAATGCAACTACGATTTATTATTTTAATTGCATACACAATTTATTCAAAGCATTTGCGTAAAGCTGAAGTGCTTAGTTACCCAAACAAAGCAAGATTTATTTAACAAAAACTGACAATATCTCTGATTTTTCTACACTAGTCAATCCTAAAATACTTGAATCAGTTTCAAATGATCTTTGAAGTCCATTAAGAGACAACTTTCGTGCGAAGATAATCTTTTGATCGACTTCCAAAGCCGTTCAGGGAGCGAAGATTTCACTGGTGTTTTACTTTTAAAGCCTCGCCCGTTTTCAAACCTATGCAATTTTTTGTTCTTAGTGTTGTATTTTCTTTTTATAAACTCTACCTTCTAGAACAGACTAACATCTTTCAACGAATAGACAAAGAGTCATCCTTTTTTGGAGTAACTTTTAGTAGCTTTACAAACAAACTAAAATGAACAGTGAGTCTACGTTCATAGTGGCTAGAAATTTTTAATGCATTTACTGTTAAAGATTATGAGAAACATTTATTCCGAAGAATTACAGCGAAAAGTTCCTAGGCATTCACGAAGACCAACATCGAAGTGATACATTTCTTCCCGATTGATCTTCGACTGAGGTGTCCTAAAACGTCCATCGAGGCTTGAGAATCAAGGATGTAGAAGAAGAATCAGGCCAAATAGTTTTGCACAGGAAATAAAATTGTCCTCTGAGAGCTGGCAGTGGCTTTTGCGCTTAAACGCATTCCTTACTTCGTTCTATTGTGACAACAAATAAGAAGGCTACGCGCAAATTGGATCCACAGCTGCCGAGCTGAGCGAAAATTTCTTTTCTGAGGCGTTACAGCATTCCCAGAAGACCTGGAACGTCCTCTTCGGGCAGTAATTGAAGCAGAATCTGAAGAGAAAGATTAAGTTTCAGTCAACAATTGTGCAAAGCCTGCAAACAAGAGGGGAAATTTGAATTCGATCCTGGTTGCTAGAATGCATTGACAAGCTGAAGACTTACGATTATTTATGCCAGCTTGAATTCATTGTTGTTGGATTGAATAGTATGCTTTTACTTTGATAACGTGAAAACCAAATTGAAACTAAGTTTATGTTGTTTCTAATAATTTTCATCAAAAACAATATATGATATTCACCGGTAAAAGTTTGTACAGTTTCACTATCATATTTAATTAAGTAAAAAGAATTACTAATATCACTTTTATTTATTGTAAAAAGTGCCTCATCACTATACTTTCATCAGACGTGTCTTTAACTTGCATGAACCTGGAAAACATTCAGTTACATTTTCATCAATACATCATGTCAGAATATTGAAGAGTAGTGGAGCCGAATCGTTGAAAGGAAGGTCGACGCACCAGTCAATAGCAATTAAATGCAGAAATTAACTTACTGTTGTGTGGCTGGACGCTGCAGGCACTTATGGTAGCATAGTAGTGTGGCTGGACGCTGCAGGCACTTATGGTAGCATGGTAGTGTGGCTGGACGCTGCAGGCACTTATGGTAGCATGGTAGTGTGGCTGGACGCTGCAGGAACTAATGGTAGCATGGAATATGTTTTTACTGAACCGTTACTGAGGTAAAAAGATAATCTTTCGAGATAAAAGATAATCTGAGGTAAAAAGATAATCTTCTAGTAGTTGCTTCTACTTTCCAACAAAATGAATAATTAAAATGATTTTTATTAGTCAGCTATACGACTTTTCAAAATAACATGGATATACGAAAGTTAATGTTAGTACATTTCTTTAAAGTTATGATGGACGTTTATTCCTCATATGGAACAGAAATTTCAAGCTAAATGTTAGAAAAATACTGACGAGATCTTTGTGTTTAATACAGCCAAGGTCGAAGAAATCAAATTATCTTGCGCGAGACTTTTTTATTGTTGTAATAAACGAAAGAAAATCGTATGGTTCTTTGTGACTCAAGATTTTAAATTATTTGTGACTTTTTGTCTATTGAACTTTTGACCAGCGTACCCCAGACTAGCGTACCCGAGACTAGCGTGTCCTAGACTAGCGTACCCCAGACTAGCGTGCCCCAGACTAGCGTACCCCAGACTAGCGTGCCCCAGACTAGCGTACCCCAGACTAGCGTACCCGAGACTAGCGTACCCAACTAGCGCACTTCAAACTGCTTTTCTTCGGCGTATTGGATGAATTGATCATAGTTTTTAGAGAGTGTGATATAATTTATTAAAGTTTACTTATTTAGGGTGAACTTGATCGCGATCTAACGTTGCAGCGTTTATATTGAATTAATATCGAATTTCATGCGATCGGGGAAGAATCTTGGCCGAAATCATCGTCGATAAAATCGTCATTTTTCTGATGTCTAGAACACCATTCCATGGTATTTGTAATCATGGCTCTCAAGGACTCCCCGTGACACTGCGGTAAACAGTCTTTAATATTAGTGGAACAAATTTTAAATAGCTCTCGACGCTGCAGTTGTTGATTTTTGTTAAATTCAAATCGAAAATTGTAGCACAAGTATTTTGCATGAGTTAAATCCCCTCCTATGCACTCATGGTTTCAACATCATGCCCTATGTCAACAACTAAATCTACCGATAAGGGATTTCTGTGTTTCCTTTCATGAAAATATGGAAATTCGTCAAAAAATGGAAGGTCATGTTTGAAAATTCAGTTTCCAATTATAGCTCAGAATTATTTATGGTCTTCTAGCAAGACAAACAGGAAACTACCAATGAAATATCATCACTTCTATGAACTCAAGTATACTTCTTGAGGAATTCAGCAGCGGAAACTTGCTTTCGAATTTTGATGAGCATAATTTTATGTTCAATGTCGGTCTGTGACGAGCCACTTGTAGCTGAGGAGAGCTTCTTGAGCTATTTTGAGAATTTTTTCAAAGCAGAAAGATGTTTTCAGCCTCAAGCGCGTTGTTGTTTTCACTTAAGAAAAACACGGACCTCATTAACTGAACCTCAAACACGAAGAGGAACAGCGCGGCGCTTTTTAAAGTTTATATTAAAGTTTGAGGACTGTCGACCTGATGAGATCTGCTCCTCAGATCATTCCCAGAACATTAACTAATGGAAATGAAATCAATTAATCAGAAGATCAAGCAGTTCATCCAGTACTATGACACAATAACGACGCTTTTCAAGAGTACCTGGAGTACAAATAAACAACGGGATTAATCTCAAGAAGAATTCTTGAAAACTAGAACAGCGAATAGAGATAAAAACTGAGAAGAAAAGCTGTAGCAGTAATCGAAAATTTTATGTAGAGACCAATTATTTAGTGTGGTTGTGTGAAGGAATGAGAAGTAATTTTGATACCCCCACGGTAACAGACCCAAGATTTTGAAAGATAAAATATTTTTTATAGAGGATCTCTTATCCTAACAATAGGGCGCATGGGTCATATCCTTGATCAAAATATACGGCTAACTGAATTTCGGTAGGTATAAAAGTTTAATGACAAATGTTCCTAGAATTCTAGGAACGTATTTTTGCATTAATGTTGGGAATTGCAAAAAAATGAATTTGATTAGAAGGCTTATATTCTCTTATTCTGTTTAGGCTTGCTGATAATGAAAGTCCAAAGAAAAATGTTTTCATTTCTCCTTTGATTAGTGGTTGTACAGTAATAAGGTTTTAATTCGACATCTATTGGATAAGAATTATACTAAAAAAGAGAATAATTTCTTTTGATTTACTCAACGAAATGGAAAGTGCCTAAAATTTGTTAATCATAAAACTATGCAACAATACCACAAAAATTACTTCGGAATACTCAAAACCTGATCAAAAAATCTTGTAAAAATTATTTGCCAACGATGGAAAGAATCCAAAAGTTCCACGTGGTTTAGTAACTAATGTGAGAATCATGAATGAATGAAATGATTTCCATGAAAT
>VCRD01001095.1:146006-170299 GCA_006783055.1 Trinorchestia longiramus
CATTTCTTCATTAAACTAGTCTTGCATTTCTTTATTAAAGCAATATTGCATTTCTTCATTAAAACAGTCTTGCATATTTTCATTAAAGCAGTCTTGCATTTCGTACCCATACTTGTGTCCGGCGTGGTTTGAAAACAAACTGTCAATTCACAACCGACATTGGAAACTTTTTTCATTAGCTTCGCAGAAAAGTGAGGAAATTAATACAGCACTCTGATGCGAACATCCCCCAAAAATAAGGCGATTGTAAGAAAAGCTAAACGGAGTAGCAATATTCCCATCATGTCAGGGACGTTTCAATGTGTTTTATATTACAAAGCAATGTGTTTCCTTGCTCATATTCTTTCTCTGGACTGAACATTGTGCTTTATTGAATGCTTTCCATTAGATTTGTTCATGTACAGTTTGAAGAAAACGATTAAAAATGTTTTAATTTGGTGACTGAGGGAGATGGCTTTACTGAATTGAAAGAAGAAGCAGTATGATAACAAGTAAAATGATTTACTAACTGAGGCACTTTTGTGCAAATTAGTGGTAACTTGCGCACCTATACGCTAATTAGTGTAAATTGAAGCACTTGTTTGCAAATTAGTGGTAACTGAAGCACCTGTTTGGAAATTAGTGGGAACTGACGCACCTATACGGTAATTAGTGGTAACTGACGCACCTGTTTGCGCTGGCAAGTTTTTGAAAAGAAATTCGCTTGATTACACAGCTAGTTTATATTACTGCAATTTTTTAAACAGACTAATATGAATATTTTAGTATATTTTGAAAGCATAAATATTCTATCAGAAGTCAACTCTCAATAGACCTGAAGAAACGCCGAGTTCATTGGAATAACATTTACGCCCATTAGTTAATATTTATGTACGAATGCTCAAAGAATAAATTTCAGTCTCCTGTTGGGATTTAACGTAAAATTTCAAATAAATTTTTAAGCACAGCGCAAACAGTCGCACGCAGTCAGAAAATACGAAATAATTATAATGATGCCGTTCATTCAGAGCAAAATTATTTACAGTTATTATTATTTACATACCAATAGCACTTCATCACACTCGAATGGCGTTATTTTTATACTTTCCAAAGTCAATTTTCATACATGAATATTGAATAAGTAGTGCACAATTCATCGTTTAGAGGCATTTTCTTTTGCCTTCTTTACTAAAATATTTCTAAATCATTTCGTCTCCATACAAATGAAATATTTGGAAACCAAATTGTATGTAGTTCGATGTTTCGTCAATATGTTCATTGGTGATGCAAAAATATTAGAATAACTTTACTTAATACAAGGAAAATTAAAATGATCCTACATTTAATCGAAGCGAGTGTTTGTTAGTACAAAAACCATTGGTTGTGTATGCGTATAAATATTTTAGGTACATTAGGCAAAATTATTAACGGTAGTAACAATACCTGCATCAATGAAAAGGAAAATTACCAAAATATGAATACAATAAAAATAATAAACAATGCAGAAAACACGCTTCAGAAAAGACAGAAATCTCAAAGCTAGACCTTATGAAAGAATACCTGCTGCCTTACCAGAATTAATAACACGTGCTGGTAAAAAGTGTTGCGTTGTTAGGGTAAAAATGACAATTAGGTCGACATCTTTTACTCCTTAATAATTTTTGGTGCCCAGAGGAAGAAGAAAGAGGCGACTTAATTGTGCGGGCTTATAATCTCCGACATGAAAAAAGTTTTGTAGTATACAGATTAATAGAATTGAATAGAAATAAATTTACTTTGACATTTATTGAGCCATATTTACCACAAATAACGGTTTTAATTCTCTTCTGTTTAGAATGTTCTTGCTTTTGCACTAATCTTATTTTTTTATCTGCGTAAATAAAAGCTCGCCAAAATCCCCCTGCGAGAACTGAAAGAAGGACTCAAGAGACTCGCTGTTTGATCTCTAGTTGGTATTATTTATTTTTAATGAAATTTGAGTATGAATACTATTGAAGTTATATAAATTGAGAAGAACATCCATCATGTTGTCTAAATCATTTATGCCATGTATGAGTTATATCGATGGCAGCATTGTGACATAATACAACGGATTCATCAGGATCATTTAGTGAAGAGCGTAGTATACCTAAAATCTTCAAATGATCATGAAGAGTTGTATTGTTGCAAAATAAAGTTTTAGATCTCAATTTCAACCATGTAAAATTCCCTCAGACCATCAAATTAACTCTGTAAAGTTGTTTGGAGTTGTTTAAGAAGTTGCTTAAGTACGATCGAAAGCATACTTTTGTTAATAGCTTATGCCAACTGAATCTTCTTTCAGAAACGAGATAAATTTTCATTTGTATGACCATAATGCTCTTATGTACTGATCTATGCTTTAGTCTTAACGACTCATTCCGAATTTTAAACTCATTTTTTTCTTTGCTTGGGGGACTTGAAGATTTTTGTGATAACAGATACTCCGTTAAGCCATTTCCCAAGAGTTCTCAACGTATTGAACTGGTAAATTTTATTAGGAAATTTGTGTGTACCATAATGATTATAAATTGAGCACATGTTTGAGATGTTTATTATATTAATCAAATTTTAGAGCCTGTGTCACAAGCCCTGATGATCATACACCTGACATTATTTCGACTAACTGATAAATTTTTGCTGGTTTTTTAGTGGTGTATTGTTATTAATACGGGCTAAGGCGGATCATAATTTTTAATTTCTTATTGAGTATCTTCAAGGCATATACCAACTTACTATTTGCACCTTATGAATAAGATTATTCATTAAATAGGACTGCTTTTTATCAGGTAGTAATTTCTGTCATTACTAAAGACCTTTTCGACAATCGCATTAGCCATAACACCGGTATAAATTCTATTGAAAATGTGATTATTATCAATCTAGCAATGAATACAGTACGGATAGAGTGTAAATTTAATTTTGATTCAATATTTTAATTTTTTACTTGAGTGTCTCATTGTACTCAAATATTTTAATCTTTTACTTGAGTGTCTCATTGTACTCAAATATTTTATTCTTTTAGTTGAGTGGCTCAATGTAATCATATATTTTAGTCTTTTACTTTAGTGTCTCAACGTTATCATATATTTTAGTCTTTTACTTTAATCTCAATGTAATCATATATTTTAATCTTTTACTTGAGTGTTCCAACGTTATCATATATTTTAGCCTTTTACTTGAGTGTCTTACAATTATTTACCACAGTTCATTAATGCTTCAAGGATCCCAATATACACTAAACCGGTCGCGACCAATGATGAATTCAACTACATTTCTATTTTACAGATAAAATTCTGCATCATTTGCCGGTGCAGGACAATGGAATCAAGTGCCCATCAATTTAAAAATGAGCGCACAATCATAGGTATTTGAGATTCTGCCAATGCTAATAAGTAACTAATTAATTTTTTAATATTGTGAGTACCATGGGAGGATAGAGTTGCACGTTCAGGGAAATTGCTGTTAATGAAATACTTTTAGTAAGGTCATGGGAAGATTTTTGTAGTTTTATAATATAGAAGGTGTGCCAACATAACTTCTTTTTTTTCAAACCAGAGCGGTTCGAAAAAAAGGAAGTTACGTTGTTGCATCTTGTACATACATAATTTCAGCATAGAAGCCCTGTTGTGAGTCTACAACTAATATTCTTTCAATTCATCATGTGAAATTAATTATACGTATTACGTTTAATTAAATAAATAAATGCATCAATAAAAAAGGGATAAATTTTTAATAAAAACAAATATCACGTCAAGAGTTTGGAAAACAGCAGGTGAAGTGTTTCCAATGAACAGATGATAAAGAATATTTTGCTGCATGTATATAATCATTGATACATTCATAATTATTATTACATGTTTTATGTCCTTACTCCGGTGAATTCTTTCAAAATCTAAACTACGATTCAAATAAGCATTCTATTAACTAATATTCTCTGAAGTAATTAAAACTTCACATAACATTCCATAGACTGATAGCTTCTAACATACGTAGGAGTTAAGCCGATAGGGTTTGTAATGTTTTGTAATTTTTTCAGCAGTTTTAAACGTAAAATAATGAATAAAATAAAAATTAATTTTCATTTTTATAATGAAAATGACGATTTAGTTTCGAATAAAGTTGTACCATCGAATAGCAAAAAGGCACAACTTTTTCTCATAAATTACATTTTTAAAAAACAGCTGAAACACAAATAGAATGATCAAGAGGAAATTTAACTGATATTTATGTATCTTTTTCAACACTTATTCCGCATTATATGATGGAAGTAATGGTAAAGAATGTAACTGGCCTGAAAGCTGGAAAATATTTTACTATGAGTGGTAATGCATACGCTTGTAGACCTAAATAAATAACGTATCCATTGTGGCGACAGCCTGCAGCAAAAGAAAACAGAGATAAAATTTCAAAAAATTCTAAACAGAAGATGCTGCTTATGATACTTGGTCACAACAATGATATTGAAAACACTGCATATTGATAAATGAGATTTCTGGAGTTTTGATTCTGTGGTGTTACGAATTTCTTGAGTTTTGTCTAAATAATTATACGAATTTCATCAATTTTGAACCAGTGGTGTTTAATTTTTTTAAATTTTAATAAAGTTGTGATGGAATTTTCTAAATTTGAAGTCAGTGCTGGTACGAGTTATTTGAGTTTAGATTATGTGATAATGTAATTATTTTGAGTTTAGATCCTGTTATGATACGAAAAGACTGTTTAAATAAGCATTCATCAGCATTACTAGCTAGAAAGAGCTACTTATCACCAGTGGAAAGAAATTGTAACAGTTGTTCCAAAAGTCGACCAGGATTGTATTTTTTCCAGCAATTCTTTGTTTCTAACGACTAAGATTTCATCAGTTGAGCGACAATTTTTTACATCGACTTAATGAACGCTCCAGTAAGGTAGATCTTTCATGTTACTCGTTTTGCAGTCGTAAAGAAATGAGGCTACGATGGTCAAAATGACTAAAAAAAACGCTGACATTTTGAGAGTTTACAAAGACCTTCTCAGGAAAAAAACTGGCACATGAGGCAAGACTTTTTGATGGGTGACTGTAAGAGTTTTGAAACTTCTAAAGATCCTGTTTGTTTCTCGAGGAGCTTCTTTTGGTAGGTTCGCAAGTTTGAGTTTATCGAGGCAGTGCTTTTTTGGGAGTGAATTTGTTTTTCAGTAAATCTTGGGATTTAACGAGCATTTTTTGCTTTCCCCATATCCGCTCGACAGACTTAGAGGATCAAACTCTTAGTGAATGCAGGGGTCGATTTGTCAAACGGAGATTAAGATTTTTTGGAGCTGTTTTATTGTAATTCTTAAAAGATGAACGCTGAACTTGATCAAAAGCTCATTTTCATTAATGAAATAAGAACTTACTTCTGTGTTCTGTTTTATTTTAATTCGTAAAAGATGAACGATGAACTTGATCAAAAGCTCATTTTTATTATTGAAATATTAATATATTTCTGTGCTCTACAGCCTGTGTACATTTTTTAGAAGCTGGTAATGTATACTGAATAAAATTTTCATTATTCAAATTTAATAAATTGAAATTCAATCTGTCCAGATAAATAAACAAATACAACAAAATGCACAAAATAATTCCGAATGATATGTGTGCATTGTTTCTAAATGTTCATATGCACGTGTCAGTCCTTGGCAATTCTGAACAAACTAGAAATAATTTATTCATTCAAAGCTTGCATCTTCATCCATCGAAGTTATGCCAATTTTCCACAGCTCGGCAATATTACTAGCATGAAGTTATGATTTGCAGCGTGAGCTAGGCACCAAACATTCATTATTCAGTATGAACAAAAGTCGACTCGCAGTGATTGCCCAGCGTGAACATTCGACTTCAGCCGTGCAGTCGTGGCCACTACGGCAAACTGAAGGCAATATTTTTTTAACTCTCGACCGTGTCTCTCAGAGTAGATTGCTTGCTCAATTGATGGTTCTGATGCTCAATCGGGAGTTGTTCTGAAATTTTCCTAACGGAAAATTGGTGCGAGATCGAACAGTGTTGGGAAAAATAAAAAATGAAAAGGTAATATGAATGCACAGAATTTTTTATTGCGTTTGAGGCAGTGAAAGTAATTTTAAAGGAAAGAATTCTGTATCAAAAAAGTCATATAGCTCAAAAATAGATGTAATTATGGATTAGATGTTCGTTCTATTATTCGAATGTTTAGGCTGAGTCTCATGTTTTCATACTGATTTAAATGGCAACACACACGACACTAGGATGATATGTAGCTACCTAGGTATGTTGATGTTTTAAGTACCGTAGACAAAACAATATTCAGTTATTCAAGATTTATACATTAAGAAGTGTGTAAACCACGATGCATTTCGGTTCAAAAATATGATGAATGACCTCACCTGATGAATAACTTGACTTGAATAACCTGATGAATAACATAACCTCAATAACCTGACCTAAATAACCTAATGAATAGCTGATTTGAATAAACTGATGAATAACATAACCTGATGAATAGCATAACCTCAATAACCTGACCTAAATAACCTAATGAATAACTGACTTGAATAACCTGATGAATAACATAACCTGATCAATAACTCACTTGAATATCATGATCAAGAACCTGGCGTTGCTTGCTGTCATGTGCATCAGAGCAGGTATCATGTTTTACTCATCTCAGTTTCATGGCATGCTAACATGATTACGACCCTTGAATATCTAAATATGTAATTGTACACCCAAAGTGTATTTGCTACACGGTGTCATTTTTTCTAATCGTGTTTTTCTCGCGTTATTTTAATTTTTTTGCGTTGAAAATCATTCCAGTTATTTACATAAATCACGCATTTCTCACTCTTATTTAATCTTGTCAAAAAACTAGTTGAAGAAACTAAGGGAATGAACAAAATGGGATTTGAAGCATGCAATGTTGTTAGCACTGGTTCCCGATGCGTAAAATTCGATCCATGTAGATATGTGACCTTTGTATACATGTTTTCTGCGGATGCGTGTGAAATATGTAGATATACGATGTATGCACACATGTGAACTATGAAAATATGTTTTCTATGTAGATATGTGAACTATGCAGATATGATTGGAGCGATGAATATATGGTGAAAGTAAGAAAGAATGACAAGTGACAGGATATCCCAGGGTGCTAAATCCAAAGAAATTCATTGTTTAGAGATGTTGGAGCCGAAATTTCCAGGGTTAGTCAAAGTTGATCTTGATATTAATTAAGGACGTTGAAACCTGGGGCTTAGAATTAAATCAAGAAATGGAAAAAATAGAATTAAACATAATCGTCTCAAGTCTGCACGCCCACTTTCTCATTTAAATCAATTCCAGTACCTGCTTCTTCAACTCGGACGAACTCCGTAACCCACTTTCTCAACTTGGACAAACTCCGTAACCCACTTTCTCAACTTGGGCAAACTCCGTAACCCACTTTCTCAACTTGGACAAACTCCGTAACCCACTTTCTCAACTTGGGCAAACTCCGTAACCCACTTTTCTAACTCTGACAAACTCCATATACCACTTTATTATATTGGATGAACTTCGCTACCCACTTTCAGAAATCAGACAAACTTTGAAACCCTTTTTCTCAACCCGGATAAACTCTACAGCCCCCTTTTACAATTATAACTAATTTTACAGTTCAATTTAACAAAGATTTCCTGATCCCGTATGAACATTTTAATAATTTCTCTGAAGTGTGTGCCTCAAATTTTTCCATCAAAGTAATATCGATAGACAAGCTAAATTTGAGAACTGATTTTACATTGATAAAAATGAACAAGGTGATTTTTTCGCACTCCTTAAATTAGGTTCATTAGTTTTGAGCGCTTTCATAGCAACGCCTTCTTAAAGTTCATAGGCATATTTTGTACACGAAAAAAATACGTTTTGTTCAAAATTTTGTGTGTAGAGCGAACAAGGTGTTTGAAAGGTCTTGATCAATAACAAAGATAATACTGTAAATTATTGTTTATTAGGTATTGCTGATCACAAATGCAGATCCCGTATTGTATATTCAGTTTGGAAACAGACATTTTACCTTAAAAATGAGTTTCTCCAAATGTAATAAAAAATAAATGTATTAAAATGTGGCAAGAAGAATTTATATTTAAGTTTTGTTTCGACTGCACTCAGTAAAACATTTACGAAACAATTTTCACAGGTTATCAAAACAATCTACATAGATTATCATTGACGATAGTAAAGAGAAATAAGAATATTCATGAGCACTTAAAAATAGAAATATTGATCGTCATCAATGACTAAAATCATACATTTAATTTAAAAGTGTTTTTATACATACTGAGAGGAAAATTTATTAGCATGGGAAAAGGAACTATGTGGAACCTTTTTATATTCAATTTCACATATTGCGCTAAAAATAGTGCATGTAGATTGTGGCGATTTTTGTTGATCCTCAAATAGAGATGTCCATCGCCTAACAATTGGACAACAGGGTTCGTTGTTCAACAGAGCTTGCTGTGTCGTGCCATGGAGGCAATTTAACTTTATCCATAAATATGCTGAAAGGATAATTGCCGCTTAGCGGCCAGAAGAAATTGCGACTTTACCCAGCAAAACTATCGGGATTGCAAGAGCATTTTTACCCATGCTTTCGTTGTGCAAGTTGATTGCGAAGGACAGTTGGAAACTGCAGCGTCTCTAGTAACTATATTTTGGTGCGTGAATTCTATCTGGCTTAGAAAAGTGTAAGCACGGTGGAACGTCGATTTGCTTCTCGAGGTGTTATCGTGGCTGAACTCCGGCAGCTCACGACGACTTTGCAGAACGATTTCAGAAACTTCCTGGCCGAAATCTCCATGTTAGTTGCGACAAAGCCTAGAGTGTCGTTAAAGTTCTCGTGTTGTTGATTCAATAGGCTTGCAATTCGGTGGCTAAGAGTAGAGTTTCAGCATAACGATAACGGTGGTAATTGAAAAACGCTAACAGTAGTAGAAAGTGACTCTCTTAATATGGTTTCATAAAGTATTGAATAAGAAAATTAACCCTAAAAACGGAGCAATCATGTATCATGTAATGGAATAAGCTTTAGCCTTGGTATTTTTTTAATCTGGAGGGTAGTCAGTGATTCGAAAGTTTAATCAGAGAAAGTTGCTACATTGTACTAATGATAGGTATTTAAGATTACAAAAATATAATTTTTTGCTTAAATAAACCGTATGTATGCTCCCGTTTTGAAAGTGTTTTATGTTAACATTTATCCACTAAATAACATAATTTCGGTACTAAGAACTGAAAACTGGTAGACTTCAAAGAAACGAGAAAAAACTAGCACAAAACTTTATTTTTAAGTATGCAGATTGAGGACACATGAGCAGTGTATTAGTTAACGCAATTAGAAGTATATTGTAAATAATATGATAATGACACATACGATGATCGTTTATTTCTTTAATGTCTTATCCACTTCATTTATTATAGCAAATAATTAATAAAAAAAATAACATTTTTCAAGAGAACAAGGTAATAGTACAACGTTACTTTGTTTCATAATTTTCTTCTACAAATCCAATAGATTCTTTAGACCCATTACACACATGCTGTGCAGACCCAGATGCATGTATATGTAACTTAACGACTACTTTTCTTGACTAATAGAAGTATTTTCTTTGGTGAGAATGTTTACGTGGTCTCCTCAGGAAGCAAATACCTCCAGGATGGAGGTTCGTATAATAAATACGAGGAAAGTTCGGCCAAGACTCGGAAACTACTCAAGACAAATGGAGTCTCTACATTCGAATCCTTTGCGGGCGCGAAAGCTGAAATATGGCAGAACTTTTTCTATAACAAACTAGGAAGCCCTAGAGGTACTGTGTCAAGGAATTCTAGGCACAACTAAAATAATAAATGTAGACAATAATAGTGTACAGGGTGGGAAAAATCTGCAATACGTTCTTAAGGATTGTGCTGTACTAGCTATAGTTCTGCCTACGCCCATATGATGTATGTAAAATAAGTCAGTTGTTACCAAGGGTTCTGCAGGATGCCATGGGCTTGTGTGAGCCGCGAGCTATTTTATCTCTATTTACATTATCAAGTTGATATATGAACTAAATGGTTCAGAAGGTCAGTGGTCAGTTATTTCAAAGCATTATGTTTCAAAGTAACTGCTTCTCCAAGAGCAGTCGGTCAAATAAAATGGATTTCTTATTATCACTTCCAGTGGTCATCGCTATTTGTCAAATGTCTCGCCCTGTTTAAATCATCTACATACATAGATTTTAATGTGTGGATTACGGAGGAAAGTTTTGTTGGAACAGTTCTGCCTTGATTGTTATCACGAATAATGAGAGACAAGTTAAGATGAAATTTGATTCTTTTTCAAGCTTTTAAGTTAATGTTTGAGTAGAACTTTTAAGTGGCAGATCAGAGTGCCCTTGAAGGCACTTGAAATGTTTAAAATGATGACAATTAGAGCGGACAATCAAGACACAACATCAGCAAAAATCATCTTAAGCTATACTATAATTCACTGTGTGCCTTTTTTTGTCTGACGGGAGAAAACTCGATGGTAATTCAAGCTACTATGAAATTATTGTCGTTTAGAACTAATAGCCAGTCAATTTTTGTTTATTAATTTATTACTACTGAAAACTCGAATAAGCTCAGATAGAATAACCCCAGAAGACGAAAATAGAAGATTAAAGATAACTCTAGTTTTTATGAAACTTACATACAACCTATGGAAGTTAATAAAAAACGCAGTTTTCCAAGTCTTTTACAAGCAATGGACCCTTTATATCACTACTCATCCTTGAGGAAAATTATTATCCTTAACTGAAATACAAAACAATGCTTCTGATGAATGTATCTTCACTCTTCTGCTGACGAATGGGAAGACACAATTTCAGTGAACCATGAGATTATTTGTAATTAGGGTTTTTCTCGTGATAGTGATATTTGCATAAGCAATTAACTGTAAATGACTGTCTTTCACCGTCACTTTATTTTGTACTCTGCTTGCAATCAAAGTTTTTATTTTAAACGCATTGAGTACCATCAAGCACTTCTTCTCTATAGAGTTTATTAATAGCTTATGTTTTTTGTGAGCACAGATTGTTTCTTGGTTTGTAATGTGGTGTGATTGAAGTTTTATGCATAGGTTGAAAAGAGGCAGAGAGTATATAATCCTGCTGGTTTGTAGACTTACAGGAGATAATAGAGAAGCATCACAGAAGATGATAGATAAGATGAAGAAGAATCACAAGTTCTATTACAACAAACCAAAACGTGTTTTAAGCTAAGGGCAGGATTCATTGAGTGTTTGTATGTTTTATAGATTAACTTAAGAAACTGCTTTGGTAAACCTACCGCGAAAGAAAAGCCTATTTCAGCTTGTACTTTTTCCTATTCGTTTAGCATGCTTCGAAAATGTAATCAAGTGCTGCATACATCCTGGACCCCTTATTGCTCAAATGAGAACTCTTCTCCATCATAATAAAACTCGTTTGCTGAGCACAGTTTCGTACCTCAAATAAAACATGAAATCTTTTAGCTAAAATTTCTTAGCCCATCACATTGAATAAATGGTTGAACACTTACACACTCAAACACTCACACCAGCGTACTCACTCCCTATTTCCCTTTCTCTGTCCTCTGTTTTTCAGCTAACAGCATTCACGATGATGAATGCCAACTTCCTGTTGTTGTATGTAAGGTTTCATGCCCAAGTGAAATTTCAGAGTTGATGAATGTTATGTTCTTTACTGATAAATGTGATGATACGTGCACAAGTAGTGGATGCAAGATTTGAACCCCTAAATCCAGTGATCTTTAATTCACGAGAGGTGACATGAATTACGAAGGAACTTATCTCAATGATAAACAACTCAATGACGAGCGAATTTTCTTCTAATGGCTACCCTCGTGATCTAGATAAGGAAAAATCATGGTTACCAAAGAATAAATTACTACAATTTTTGTTCGGGCTTTATATTTTTCCTCAATTTTTCAATCTCATTCTGGGCTTCCATCTCATTTATCACAAACAATCGTCGTGATGTTATTCTGGGTTCCTGTGCTGATGGACTTTAGGCTATTAATTTTTTTAATGGAGTAAGATCTTCTTTAACCCTGCACAAAGACCCGAGGAAATGGCTTGAGCGTATGGGGCCTCAATTCTAGGCCCATGATTACTGCGGCTCATTTGCATGCAAATCTGAGGTTACAATACTTCTGATGGAGCGACCAGCCCAAATTGTGTTGGTTTCAACCCTGTTTGTATCCTGGGTCAGAATTCTGACACGGATGAAAGCTAAAGTTTGATGGATCCGAGTGTTTGCCCGGCAATAAAATGAACAAATCTGAGACGGATTAGCCGACAGCAGCCATAAAAAGGAACATGTCAAGTATCAAGAAATATTTCCTTGTGTTTCCATATAATTCAAACGGTTGGCAGTTTTATTGGAAGAACGTAGTACTTCTAAGAAGTAAAGCTCTGAATTTTGTAATCTTAGAGGTTTAGTTGTTAAGTTCATTAAAGCGATAGAGCTGAATGTTTTGCTGACTTAGTCTACATACATAGGAAGAAACTTCATTAGCTTTTTGTAGAGCTGAACTTTATTTGAGTTGCACACGGTCAGCAGCACGTGTTCTCTTGACTATAAGGTCTTTAAGATATCCCAAACAAAACACGTATCCCAAACAAAACACGTATCCCAAACAAAACACGCATCGCCATAACTTCGTAATGTAATTAAAGATAATTTACGGTGATCATTGTATAATGTACGAAATTCATTGATATATATCGAAGTTCACTTAGATCTAATTCTAACATTAGCCAGCGTTGAGTTCCTTAACATTGACGTTGATTAATTGAGAATCACGATTATGATGTAGTAGAGATTAATAAGAAAATAATTGTGCACTTTAAACCAGGAGTTATATCGTAAATAATATCAAGTGTTTACATGAATGGAAATTGAGTGGAGAATTTTAATTCCGTGTGTGACTATTTCTGGGTATAAATATTAGCTAGGAATGAATATTTGAATCACATTATATTAGAAATTAGGAAATGAGTGCTGTGTACATTTCGTAACCCGTAAATACACTTCCTGTTTTGAGCTCTCTTTTTTTGTGTTAAACGCTAACTTTATAAACTTTACGTAGAAGATAATTATATTTCTACGTATTAGTTATTAGCCAAACTTCAAGAAATTTTGCACAAAAAAAAACAAATTTTCGTAGTTTGCCGATATACAAGCCGTTTTTAAAGTCTTTTTACAATGGAACAATTTGATCACAAACTCAATTGATGAGCTATTTTAATCAAATTTGTTCTACTATACTTAGCAGTTCTAAAAGTTTTTACTCATTCGGAACTTATGTGTTTCAGGCCTACTTTCTCTGAAAAAGATATCCACTGTTGAATAAGTCTATCAAATATTTCTATTCCTCAATAGCAGGCACATTGCATATTATGGTTTATTGAAACAAAATTCGATATGCAGACTCCCCGAAATTACAGAACTAAGTATGGAAGAGATCCACCTTCACGTCAGTAATTCATGCATGGAACAAGAAATTTATGGAGATAGAAGTGTTAGATAAATTGAATTGCCTGGGCTACCAAAAACATCTGAGGAAAGCATCAATTGAAAAGACAAGCTTATGCTCGTTCTCCACAAAGTCCATCCGTACTGTTGTCAGATAGTTAGAGTACCACGTTCATTAGTGTACAAGATACAGGACATTACTGACTTAAGCACTGGATTACTGATGCCATTACCGCCATTGATGAGCCAATGCTACAGCGAACATGGCATGAAATCGAGTACCGTCTTGAAGTGTTCCATGCAACATGATAGATACAGCTATATTGAATAAAAAATTACAAATATGTTCACAATTTTGGAATTTTTTGATGTATACATCTTCTAAATTGTTTTTATTAAATAATTAAGTAAATTAGAAAGAGAGTTGATGGTTTTCCTGTTCGATTAGTGTACCAGAAAGTAACTTAAATCTTTGGTCAAATTACCGTAGAGTTTCCTTATTACTTCAGTTATGCCGATATTAGCTTATAAGTTTTGTGTTGCTTAGAATATTAATGTATGTATAACTTCATTGACATGATGATTAATTTTGTACACCTTCATTTAATGACTAACTATTGAGCGAAAAACACCCATAAAATGAATGCCAATTTAATAAGGGAACAATAGAAATGTACATTAATGATACAGGGATACCTGCAATAAGAGCTGCTGCGTCAGAGAATGCAAGTATTCTCGTCATTATTTAGAATGAAGGAAGAATTGAGGGCAGCTCGGTATATGCAGATTTGTTCTATCAGAGACTAGGACATCAGCTTCTATAACTGTAAAATATAGTGGCTAATGGAGTTCTCTATAGTACATAAATTACTACGGTACGAGTTCTAAAAATTCCAAAAACTTCTAAGATGAGAGTTATAAACGTTAGATAAATAATTAGTTATAAGTTATGTACATTAAATAAGTTACTAAAGGAAGAGTCTTGTACACTTTATAAATAAATAAGGGAATAGTTCCCTACATTGCAGAATTAACATAATTGTATGAGATGTTTTTCATTATGAGCCTTGTCTTGAGAGACTAGGATGAGCGGAATGCATGTATCACAAAGGCTGTAGAAAACAGCGAACAGGATGCATAGTATATTGTACTGGTATGGTATTGTACTGGATTGTATATTGTACTGGTTTGTATGTTTTACTAGAGTACATGTGATACTGAAATGCTTGTTGTAGTTTTTACTTCATAAATATTTTACATTTTATAGCAGGCAAATAGTTCTTCATGTGAAAAATTCAGTATATGTAAAATAATTTGAAAAATAATGATTACGCTGCATGAAAATGGAAAATTCAGCAACATTTAGTTCATAATGGTAGTTCACATGATTTTTAAGACTATAAACAGTTTCCCATATCAATTTAACATAAAAGCAGGTTATTGGGATGAAAATGTAAAAAAATTGATACTGGAATTCAAACTTTTGTTTGACTTTATCAACGAATGTAGTAATAGATACAATCATATTTACCATTCAATTTAACTGATAAGAACTTAAGTAACAGGATGTAGACAATCTGTTATAAAGTGTTTTATAACTTGGAAAATTTGGATACCATCCAGCATCATTTTTTTGCTAGAATATTTCTTTATATAATTATTAGTTAAGAATAATTGATTGTTTAGTGTAATATTTATAAGGTGGATGCATGAGGGGTTCTTTTGCATATATATTTCGATATTATATCTATTTTTGTAAGTAATATTGTATGTGTCATAGAATTGTCAACCCAGATGCCAGATATTACATTACATACTGCAGGTGGGGAAAATTCTTGAACACAAATTATATACAATACGATGGCCCTAAATCTGGTTTTAAATTGTCATTTATAGTACAATTTGGCATAGAAATTTATTATGTTCTTTAATTGCAGTTTGATTGAGCATTGTGTATCCATGAATTATTCTGACAGTTTGTGGCATTCGTATTGAACATTTTATTCTTCTAGGTCAATCCCATTGGTCATGCTAAACTGAATTCAACGAGAAAAATAATTGTTTATTTTTCAAATAAATATTTCATCAACGAAATTTTAGGACAATCACTGCTCAAAAGTTTCTACATAGTTTCTACAGACACAAACGGTAAAAAGTAACTTAAATACTCGGTTGGATCTCCGTAAAGTTTTTTTACTGTTCATCTACAAAAGTCTTACAACAAGGTGCGACAACACAAGTTCTTTTTTTCAGAAGTTTATTTCAAAAAAAGAAAGTTGAGTCGCCATCCTGCAATTGATTTATTGCATTTATTGAGTGACAATTTAGGTATTAATGTCACATTATTTCTTCTTATAGTCCTGATGTGCATTCACAGGAAATAAGGAAACATCGATGAATTAAAATGAAAATGGGAACTCGGTTTTATATTAATGGATATAAAAATTGCTTAAAATTTATAATTTGAATGAACGTTATTGTTGTGAACTTTTATTCTAAATTTCAATTAATGTGTTCTCTTATTTCCGTCGCTAATATAAGTCCTTGCTTACATTGACTTATTGTTACATTGTAGCTTCATTTCGATCATTTCAATCATTGTTTATACAGATGGAGTATATGTGTGCTTCTTTGTAGTCTGTATTGGTCGTATCATATCTTTTGGCTTTGATTTAGCTGTCTAATAAAACTTGACTTAATGAATGAAGTAATATCGGAGGAGAAAATAAACAAAGACGTCACATATGATAGATGCTCTGCTTCCTTCTTGTACGTGCTCCAACGAAAGTAATATTGTGAAAAGATTACTAATGTGAAGGAAGCAACGTATGTGAAGCATAGAGAGGACTTTCGAAAAAATTTCCCCATTTTACTGATGGCATCTCAACATTTATGTCTTTTTCGAGCGGAATTGTTCCCTACTCATCATGCAAGAAAATTGTGGCTGCCTGCTAATTGGAACGCAAAATGGAAGTGACTTTATGCAGCGCAAAATACACTTCAATATTGTTCATAAGCGAGGGACAGTTTGGCTTCCATTCTATTTTACGCTTCCGTTCTTAGTCAGAACTGATAATTGTTTCAGAATTTTCTGAAGTCTTTGATTTCTCTTTTCAAGGAGTGAAGGACAGAAATGCTTGTGGCATACATGGAAAAAACATTTCACTGTTTAATTAGAATTTATGTTATATAGACATCTACTGGTCCAGCATCGAGAAAGGATCTAGGTGAAGCTTAAATATTCGTAAACTTTGTTCATTTGTGAATTGACAGACACACGAAGTCTCATAGTAAATGTTGAATAAATCGATGACTTTCAAACCAGTTTACGCAGGACTTTAAAAATTTTTGTTCACTCACAAAGATTTCTAATATTATTTGCCCTGTAATTAAATATAATTATTTATTTCTAATTAATTGAAGGGCCAATGTTATTACTGATTACATCTCCAGCGTAGTGTGAAATAATAAGCGTAGTGTTTGAATGTTGGGCATATTAGCATTCATACAATGACCTGTCTGCCACATGCTGTGTGTAACTCACATCAATTATGTAACACACGTATTATGAGTGTATATTGATTACCCATATTCTGGAACTGAAGTTTTTTATAGAAGATTACTCGTGAATTCTGGCTTCCAGATCCAAATATTTTCTGAGTATGATAATAACGAGTTTTTTTTACTGAACAGGTCATGCGAATTCGAGTGTCGTTGTAACCAAGGACTATCAGGCATGAGAGACGTTGGTTTAGCTGTCTATCTATAAAGGTAATATTTTGAAATAGAATGCTTAACCATTGTAGTGGTACACATGATTTTTCTATCAGAGATTTTTATGAGAAAATACGAATCAATGCTTCAGGCTACGCATTGCATGAAGAAGTACTGTATCCGTTAGCTTAATACTCAAGGGATAATTTCATTTATTTCAGGTACAGCCCTAGAGCACGTCAAACATGGCCCATTAAGATCGATAAAGCTGTAATAGCTGTTGTTTAAATTCACAACATGCAAAAGTGAGTAATTGGTTCATACAGACTCAAATGAGACATTAAATGATGAAGAACGTGAATTAAAAGCTATTAAAAAACTTGAAATTCCATAAACAAAGGTTCATGGTCCGTAGGATGTTACACAAGCATAGTTTCTGTACGAAACATGAAACTTGTAACTTGTCTTGTTTTTAGAAGTGTTGATGATGTGACGTGATAATGATTGAGCAAATCATGAAGAAAAGAGTGATGGTCATAGGATGTGTGAGTGAGTGAGTGAGAGAGGGAGCTATAATGATGAATTTGTATCTTATAATATCAGTATGTTTTTCAATCACATTCAGAGAACAACAATAATCTTGGATTTTGAATTATAGAAAAACTACAATACCTGCAAAAAATAAATGCCTTTCAATTTGTATACTGGAAAAGTGTTTCGAACCGCTATGAACATGCTTTAGAATTAATAACATGCTTTAACACGAATTAATATTGTTTCAGGAGAAAAATATCGTACACGAGTTTGTCATTTGTGTAATTTTATTATAAAGTTGTGTTACTTATGATGTACATATTTCCTAAAATTATACGTGGAACATATTCTAAATTCATTTTTGCTCCCAATCAAATTGTTATCTTTGGAACAATATATTTCTAATTTATATTTCGCTCAACAACATAAATCATAATTTCAATAATAGCAGAGATTATAAATGATTTCTGAAAGGTGATTTTAGGTTCAGGTTATTAAGAAGAACCAGTTTTAGAATTACTCCCTTTTTGAGAACTGATTGATGTTAAAAAAAAAGACTCAAATAATTTCCTAATCTTGCACACAGGTCGATTTTAGTAATGCAATGTTTCTTTTCCTGACGAAGGAAAGCTTTCCTTCAGAGCAAAGTTGTTGAACGTATTCAGAATTTGATTATACGAGTACTGCAGTGCAATGAAGACAATCAGTTTATAATACAAAAATATCAGAAATGAGCTGTCTAGCAAAAAAGCATAAGCAAATGTTACTCTTATGCTCAAATTGCAGCTGGAAGCCATTATCCAACGATCCTACGCAATCTGTTTTTAAATTTTATGAATCTCTTCTTAAGTCGTTAAGCTTTTAATTATCTTTGTTTGCTCATTAACAAAGAAATGAAGTAAAATTCTCGTCAAATTGAAACTAGGAACTTAAGGAAGCTAGACTATTAACACATTCTTTTATAATAGTTGTTCAAACACAGAACTAATTTTGAAATTTGTACAATTTAGCCGTTCAATCACGTTTGTATTATTGTAATGGAATATTTTTACATACGAAAGTGGTGGAGGAATTTTACTGATAACGTGATGAAAATCTGAACGTGATCTTGAGAGAAATCAGTCAAATCAGTCGAAGAACAGAACCTTACTGGACTAGGATTTTTTTAAATTAACATTGAAAAAGATTAAGAACGAAAAGAGTCAATATTCATAATAAATCTTTTACATTGCGAGTCCATGTTAAGCGCCCAAAGATTTATTTTTAAGTTTCTTATCTTTAAAACAACCCGTAGAGCATAATAACAAATAACAAGTGAATTCCTTCCCATAAAATGGAGCAAATTTTACCTCATAAAAAATGAGCAGCCGTGACGTTACTATGCACTTGCATTACTGGAAAATTTTGCCAGTTATTAATCAACAAATTTCATGTAATTCAAACCGGCAAATTCTAACTTTCTAACTCATAAAATAAAACGCGAATTTTTGAAGAAGAGATTATAAATATTCATTATCATTGAAATGAAGTGTAGACAGTCGTGTTTGATGACATACCTTGTGTTTCATATGCCTCGGATTATTTAAGTCGCTTAGCACCATTTAGGTTCATTTTACAGCGTATACATATCCTCAAACGCTTTTCTAACACTTTATATTCGTTGCTTAAAAACATCTGAAAAAATTCTCATAAAATTTACTCATTTTCCTGATGACTATATTAATCTAATCACACGAACGAGTGCCCGTGATATTTCATAAATTCTTTTCTGCAATGCCGCAGGTGTTGTGGAAATTGTCTCTCTGTTTCTTGATTGAAATTTGTTCCCCACAAATACAATCAATCATAATTGTTTCGAATATTTTTGAACGCCTTTATTTAGCTATGACTGGCACAGCTGTGGCATTTCAATGGAAATGGGAGAAACAGCTCGTAGGATCAGAAAAATATGCAATGTCTGATGAAAATTAAATTAAAAACAATCAATCTGGACCTTGCTCTCAATTTGATTTGCTCAGGTCTCAACAGAAAAATTAATTTTCTGGGAACCAAGAATAATAAGCATCAAACAAAATTATGGGTGTATATTAGGTTATGTGACAAACAGTAAAATCATTTTACATCATAAAATTTTATCATACAAGTACGGAATTTATGTGTCTCTTACATGCTTTGTTAGGAAGCCTGATTCAGTAGTTCAGTAGCAGCGTGACCGAGAAAAATAAAGTGGGCGTGTTCTTGATGTACTAAAAAGTTTTTTCATAATACCAAACAGTTTTTTTCTTATGACTAATGGGTTAAAAATCTTAGTTTACTCAGCATCATACAAACCCAATGTGAATGCTCGATATGAGTTTCGTTGAATGCTTAAAACGTAATTTTGAAATCATGAGATCGTTATCATATTCCTCAAACTGGTAATCAAAATGAAAAGAATTTGGCAAATATTTCTCCTAAATTAAACAACAGCTGTAAGTCTAAATTAGGAATGAAAAATTTTAACAAATATATCATGAAAGTTGGAAGGTTGCAGAGAGTATTTCTGTAAGCTGATAATGAAAATTTATAAACAGGCAAAAAAACGCATTAACAAACATAACTACTTCTTGCTCGTGTCAAATTGCTTAGTCGAAATTTTCCTCAATAAATAAGCGTGGTAACTTTTTTATTATTCTGGGACTCAATGCAAAATAAAATGTATCTTAGTTTTATTTTATTCCGAAAATTTATAAATTTTATCAATAAAATATAACGAAAAACAAATATATATATATATATATATATATATATATATATATATACATATACTTCTTACATATGTGTTTGTAAAGTCTCTGAATTCATTTTAACACCTCTGAAAACACTATGTGTCACTCACCAGTACTATGGTTATTATATCAAAGCTTTGCAGGATGCTAAAATTCATGTTTCAGCTTTATGGTAAGCTGATCATCCGCTAGTTTTTTACACAAATTCCAGTCAATTCTTCAAAACCACACAAACTAAGATTAGTTCAATTAATCGATGCCAGTAGGCCCTAGTGACTAGGTAATGTACAAAGGCAAGTTTAGCACAGAGCGTGCCGGGAAGACTATAATTAAAAAAAATGGTAAAGGGAGACAATACTAATATAGGTCTGACACAGAAAGTATAAAATTAATGATGAATAGTTTTGAGGCAGATATGTTAAACAAAGCTTCTGAACGTTGATTTATTTAAATTATCTCACTCGAGTGTCCTATAGTCTTATAGAAATTATTTGCAATAATTAATTTCCTTAAGCGATGTAATTCAGAAATTATTAGGGCTCATGATCTTACTTCATCAATACGGAATTTTTACGTCATAACTGTTTGAACTCTGCACGTGTAGCTCAGAAAAAATGATAATTAAAACATGTTCCGATATTTATTAAGTACTCATAGATTAAAACATTCTTCATAATTCATGAAATACCTAAAAATTAAAGCATGCTCCATAATCCATGAAATACTCAGAAATTAAAACGTGATACGAAATGCACTCTCTCTTCGTCGCAGAGCATTTGATGAAGCTCCTCCAACGTTCAATGGGTCCTCTATTCCAAATCTTCCCCGTGTTCAATTATTGAGGGGCCAAGACGATCGTAATTAGACGAGAATATTTCCAATTCTGAATTGGAAGCGTAATCAGAATACGGATGTGGGTAATACCTGCATACTTTAATAGCTAAAGACTTCAGGAATTTTAATTTTTTATTCGAGACTTCCGTGTTTGTTATTATTATAATTAGATTTTGAACTAAAGTTATCAGAGTAAATGTATGAAACAAAAATGAAGAAAGTTACTCGTGGTAATACTGTTCTTTTTAAACAAAATATGATTTAACTATACTGTAGACCTGGGTCATAGTTTGAACGTTGAAGATCCATCGTAATTTATTATGGAATGGTCAATTAAGAAAGATCTGTCATTAAGGTTCTTAGGATTTCTGAGTTTTATTGTCATCTAGTGTTGTGTTTTCTTGCTTATTTAAGTACAATTTCTATTCCTAAAGAAAACGTATAAAGTACAACAAAAGTTTATTTTTCAACTTTGGGATGCATGCCAATGCTAGATGCTAGGCGGTCATTGTTTAAACACGCCTTAATTCAACTAAAAAATCAAATTGAGAACAAAAATAATTATTTTGAGAGTTTATGCTCACGTGATTAGCTTTCTTTAACATTTTGGTCTGATATTAAAGAGGCCTGAAAACACGTCGCAACTCCGACTATATCATCTTAACTTCAACTTAAGTAAAGTTTGACCTAAAATAATCAAGTTTAATGTAAAAAAGTCAAGTTTAATTTAAAATGAGTCAAGTTGAATTTAAAAATTCTCAAACTGAATTTAAAAAAGCATTAATGAGTGTTTTATTTTTAGGAAATATATTAAATAAAAAACAAAGAAAATTAATTTTTAAGAAATTCACCACTATAAAAAGCAATATGTATAAACTTCAAAAAATTATTAATTTGTATGGTCACCCATGCCTAAATTTTCAGTTACAGTCCTAATGCAGCGATTTTGTATTAATCTGGTATTACACCTCTTTTCAATGGTATTAAATTATGATTGGTCTTACCTCAAGCTGAATTACTCATATTGGAGGTATGATCTTGAACATGTCTTCTGCCACCGTGGTCGAGTGGTCTGCGGCCCGTGTTCTGTACCGGGTCTCTGCTTCATGTAGAAAGACCGCGGGTTCGAACCCGGCCATGAACACGAGTTGTTTCTCGTACGCCGCGCCGTGCACTCAACCCGCTAAGCACTCAACTCCCCGCCCATGAAGACGCCCATCAACCTCCCGGGATCGTCGCATGGAGCTCACCATCACCCTTACTCTTAGAATGTTAACCTTAAGAATTTGAAAAACCAATGTACTAATGTTTATGTACTGTGTACATGATTGGAAATAAAGATTGTTTGTTTGTTTGTTTGTTTGTTCTGTAGAAGAAATAATATGGTAACTTGCTGAAGTATATGTAAACTTAAGGGTATTATTATTATGCAAAAATTAAATATTATTTAATACCAGCACTGTATATTTAAGTACATTTATAGTTGTAGATCGATATATGATGAAGGTGTGTAATTTTCTTTTGAACTTGATTGAGTTCAAGCTGAACTTGACTAATTATAAATTAAACTTCACTTATTCTAATTGAACTTCACGTTGTTTAATTTTAGCTTGATTTATTTTGAATTTATCTTGACCTTTTTTAAGTTGAGCTTGACTCCCTCTAAATTAAAGTAAAATGGTGTAAAAAACTGTTCAATGTAACAGTCCTATATGTGAGATGAATATTTCATGAATTGCTTTAACATCTTTCACCAATTCTTTTGCTACAAAACGTCATCTCTTTTTATTTTTCACTTTTATAAACAAGCTAACTGAAGAATTAGTATTTATTTCCGTGAGAAACATGTGTCGTAACTCGATATGTGAAAATTGTCTAGGTTGCAAATGCGGGCTACATTTTTCCCTTTATATCTTTTCAATGCTACACTAGACTCTCAAAATATATTAATTGCCACACTCTTACACATCAATAGTCCAAAAGTCAACTTGTGAGAACCAAATACTGAATACAATTTTTCTCTTTGCCACGCAATAAGAAATTCCTGTTTTTATTTCCAGAACCGCAACAAAGGAATGAACACAACTCTTCAGAATGAAGTTCGAACTCATTGTGAAGTTTTCAATAACTGAAAGCTTGCACGCAGACGCGACTGAGTCTTGTTAGTGTGTTTTGGAGAGCACCTGCGTTCTCCTGTGTAGAGAATTTCAGTCTTGTATTATTAAGAATAGTATCAAATTCGGGGCCAGAAAATACATGATCGGAGGTACAGATAAGCCAAAGGAAGGTAAAGAAATCCCGAACTGAAAATCTAAACTACTTTATATCAGGTCTAAATGATTATTTCTCGGTGATCTTAAACAGTGAGGTCTTGCATGCTAGTCAACGTGCAGGTCGCTCGAGAACGAACAGATTTTTCGATATCATTGCTATAATCAAATAGGAATTAGATTTAGAGATTTTTGTTTAAAATAATTTAGGTTCGAAAATCTGTTGACCTATTCATGAGTTACTCTAATGATGTAATAACTGCAATGAGGTATTGGAGCTTGAAACCAACTCAAGACTTTGCCTATTCTAAAATATTATTCTGAGAACTGTTGAAAAACACGGGTCTGCAATCCATTTTTCATGATATACACCTATAAGCATGAGAAATAGTTGTTAAAAACAATGAAAACCTGGAAAAGATGCATTAAAGAATTTTAAATTAGATACCATCAAAATTATATATTAAATTTCAATTATTCTTCTTCATCTTAATTAGAAGAACAAGCCTCAGGAATGAAATGAAGGAACCTTTGTTAATGACAGTCTGATGTTCATTGGTACTGTTTTCGGCGTACTCGCCTTCGATGGAGGGCCTCGTCGTTCCTGGTGCTCACGACTGGAAATACCGCATGATTTTCGTGC